>VDFB02000008.1:136733757-136778027 GCA_007258455.2 Sequoia sempervirens | reverse complement strand
AGTTGTGTCCCCTACTAGAAGAGGTACTTGCCAAACTTGGTCTGAGGCAGGAAGTTGATTAGGAGGTGGTTAGCGAACATGATAGATCTCCTAGGAGGATTGTCAGTACTATAGAGCAGGATGCCATAGTTGCAGGACATATGAGGGATTTATTGAGGGCACACCCTCCTACATTTGATGGCACAGGTGGTAGTCTAGAAGCAGAGACCTAGTTATTAGACTTGGGTAGATGTTTTGCTATGCACCCATATGGTAGCAATACCTAAGCTAGATGTGCCATCATGCATCTGAGAGGTTTTGCCTCTACTTGGTGGCATTTGGAGAAGTAGAAGCTCCATCTAGAGATTGGGTCAGTTTCATGGGAGATGTTCTTAGAAATATTTAGAGCATGTTTCCTATCTAAGCATTGGAGGCAATGATGAGTTGATCAGTTTCATGATCTGCGTTAGATGGCTTTATCTGTTGAGAAGTATGAACGCATATTTTATGAACTCAAACAATATGTAGGAATTGGAGATGATGAGGCGATGCTGGTACAACATTTTATCAGGGGTTTGAATGCCCGTATTAGTGAAGGAGTTATATTCTTTGAACCAAAGACTATGGAGGTTGCAGTTGAGAAAGCACAAATTTTGGAAGAGAATCTTACTCTAGCATTGGGTGGACATACAGGTGTCCAAATAGGTAGTGCACCTATAGCAGGTTTTGGTCCACATGGTGATCAGATACAGATAGAAGGTTCCTCTAGGAACCAACAGGCACCTGCTAAGGGTGGACAGCAACAGCAGGAATGTACTCCTCAGAAGAATAATAATTCACAGCCTCAACAGGGTAATAGTTCTCAGTTAGGAAGAACCATAACTGGTGGTGCAATAAGCGCAATCGACATGATTAGCCAACTCAGAGTGCATAGTCTACAATTAGTAGAGGTAGCTTTCAGCAACCCAATGCATCTTCAGGTGGCAGAGGATTTGGTAGAGGTACTGGTTGTTATTCTTGTGGTCAGCAAGGACATATTTCTAGGAAGTGTCCTACAAGAGGTTCTTCAGGATTTGGGTCGCGACCGATAGCTTCTGAGCCTACAGTTGGGGATGTAGGCCATTCTCACACAGTTTATGCTATGGTAAAGAACTGCTAAGCCGATCATCAGAATACGGTGGTCAAGATTTCGGGTTAGTTACAGGGTGCTAATGTTACTATTCTTTTTTATTCTAGAGCTACTGATTCGTTTATTTCACCTACTATTGTTGAGTGATGTGGTCTTGTGGCAGTAAAGCAAGGTGGTAAGTGGCAGGTAGAATTCACCTCTAGGCTGAAAGTAGTGGTAGAGAACCTTGTACAAAATTGTGAACTAAGAATTGGTTCATTATCTACCTTAGTGGATCTTCATGTTACACCTCTAGGTTCGTATGATATTGTTTTAGGTATGGACTGGTTAGAATATCATCATGCTATGATTGATTGTCGACTGAAGATAGTAAGTTGTATTAATGACTCAGGTGCAAAAGTGGAAATCATAGGTGTTCAACGACCTATCTCTTTGTGGATGATTTCTGCTATGTAATTGAAGAGATGTCTTCGTCAGGGTTGTCAACTGTTTGCAACAACAGTTAATGATTTGGAGGTAGGGGAGAGTCGAGAGATATCTCTTGATGATCACCCTATCCTCAGGGAATTTGCTGATGTGTTTTTTAGTGATATACCTAGTATGCCACTGAAACGAGATATTGATTTTAGAGTTGACCTAGTTCATGGAGCTGAGCCTATATCTCGAGCCCCATACAAAATGACTACTCAAGAACTAGAAGAGCTTCGAATCCAGTTGGAAGAACTTTTAGATAAAGGTTTTATTCATCCAAGTGTTTCTCCTTGGGGAGCACCTATCATCTTTGTAAAGGACGGATTACTTAGATTGTGCATTGACTATCATCAATTGAACAAAGTAATGATAAAGAATCGATATCCTTTACCCAGAATTGATGATCTTTTTTATCATATCAAGGGAGCTAATGTGTTCTCTAAAATTGATTTGAAATCAGGTTACCATCATTTACGCATTGTAGAAGCAGACATTCATAAAACAACATTCTAAACTCCTTATGGGCACTACAAATTCACAGTAGTACCATTTGGGTTAACGAATGCACCATCAGTTTTCATGAGTTTGATGAATGGTGTCTTTCACACATACCTTGATCATTTTGTCCTTGTGTTTCTCGATGATATTTTGATCTATTTGAGAAATATGAAGGAGCATGAAGAGAATTTGAGACATGTATTGTAGTGCTTGAGGGATAATCAATTGTACGCAAACCTGAAGAAGTGTGACTTCTTTCAGACTAAGGTGAAATACCTTGGTCATGTGATTTTTGGAAAGGGTATTGTTGTGGATCCTTCGAAGATTCAAGCTATTGTTGATTGGCCTGTGCCTACCAACGTAGCTGAGGTTCGTAGTTTTATGGGTCTTGCTGGATATTATAGATGGTTTGTTCATGGGTTTTCTAGAATTCGGCACCTCATTACTCCTCTTCAAAGGAAAGGGAAGAAATTTGTTTGGACAGAGCAGTGTCAGTTGGCTTTTCAGACACTTAAGGAAAAGCTAACTAATGCGCCTCTATTAGTTGTTCCTAATCCTGCTAAGGATTTTGTTGTTTGCACTGATGCATCTTTAGAGGGTTTAGGAGTAGTACTGATGCAAGAAGGGCGTGTGATCACTTATGAGTCTCGCAAACTCAAGGATCATGAACTGAATTATCCCACTCATGATTTGGAGCTTGCCGCAGTTGTTCATTCATTAGTTCGGTAGAGTCATTTCTTATTGGGTCACCATTTTGAACTTCATATTGATCACCGTAGTCTACAATATATTTTTATGTAGCCTAATTTGAATGCTAGACAGAGACAGTGGATGGAGTTCTTATGCGAATATGATTTTGAGGTTAAATATGTTCAGGGAAAAGAGAATGTAGTGGCTGACGCTCTTAGTCGTCAACGACATAAAATTTCTGCTATTACTCTTGAATTAGATTTGAGGAGCCAAATTTTTAGCAGCACTTCCTATAGATAGATTGTATCAGGAGGTGAAGACAAAGATTGAATCTAGTAGACCTCTAGAGGGTCGATTTATAGGGTATACTCTTGAACCAGATGGTTTATTGTGACATTTAGATCATATCTATGTACCTTATTCAGAAGGTCTTCGCATATTGATTATGGCTGAGGCACATCAAGCACCTTACTCAGCTCATCTTGGTGTTAAGAAGATGCATGTGGATATTCGACAGTTGTATTTTTGGCCCGATATGAAACGTGATATCACTGATTTTGTATTGAGATGTCTTGAGTGCCAGAGAGTCAAAGCTGAGCATCAACATCCCACCAAATTATTGCAGCCACATCTCATTCCTAAATGGAAATGGGCTATTATATTAGTTGATTTCATTGTTGGATTACCTATGTCGTCACGTCGACATGATGCCATTATGGTTAACGTTGAGAGATTGACTAAGGTAGCACATTTTTCTCTAGTTCGGTCATCTTATAATGCTTCATTTGTAGCTAGAATATTCATGGAGGAAATTGTTAGATTGCATGGGATTCCTCGTAGGATTATATCAGATAGAGATCTTGTGTTTACATCAGCCCTATGGACTTCATTACAACATTCTCTAGGTACACAGTTGAACTTCAGTTCAACATATCATCCTGAAATAGATGGTCAGATAAAGAGAGTTAATCAAATTCTTGAGGATATGCTTAGAATGTATGTAATGGACCAACAATCATGTTGGGAAGATTATCTATACTTAGTGGAATTTTTCTATAATAATGGGTATGAAAGTTCCATAGGTATGCCCCCTTTTCAAGCATTATATGGACGTCCTTGTCGGACTCCATTGAGTTGGGATCGACTTGAGGATAGAGTGTTACTTGGACCTAAGATGCTTCGAGACATGGAGGAACAGGTTGATTGCATTAGAGAACATCTGGTAGCAACACAGGATAGACAAAAAGAAGTATGCCAATGTACATAGAGTGGACTGCCAGTTTTCAGTTGGTGATAGAGTATTTCTTTGAGTGCGACCACGAAAGAGTCCAATCTGTTATGGAAAAGGCTCTAAGCTTGTGCCTCGATTTGTTGGGCCATTTGAGATTTTAGAGAGGATTGGTCCTGTGGCATATCGACTTGCCTTACCACCCAGTTTGTCATCATGTATTCATGATGTCTTCCATGTGTCAGTTCTTAGACCTTATCATCCCGATATTTCTCATGTACTTGATTGGAATGCGTTACAGGTAGAGGACGGGCAGCTAGCTTTGGAGCCCGTGGGAATTCTATAATGCCAGAGGCTCGTTCTCAGGGGTCGAGATGTTGATCAGGTGAGGATCCAATGGGATCATAGTCATGAGGCATCTGCTACTTGGGAGGATGCAACACACATGAGGGAGCTTTATCCCTATCTGTTCACAAGCTTTCAGGAGTAATCCTGATCTTAGGGGGGGAGGATGTAGTACCCCTCCATTTTTCTTATGTTTTTAGATAGTATGTTTCACTTTGATAGACCCTAATACCTTGTTTTGATGTATTTGATCGCTGACTATAGAGCGATGGTGGATTTATTTTATGATGTGATGATACACTGTTTGGTGGTGATTATTTATGATATGCTTTATGTTAGCATAGATGTTTACTTGAGATGTTATTGCTATATATATGTTTATGGTAAATTAATTGATATTTATTTTTTCAGTTCAATGTGATATTGTATTGGTGAGGAGAATGGAGTTGCACCACTTGCTTGTGAGTGCCTTGTGATTTCCATGATTATCTCTTCATGGTGTGTTTGAATCATGAATTATATATATGTTGTTCTATGTCTGATTGCAGGATTGCAGGGACATGACACTGACTCCACCGGGTTTCATAGGTCTGAGCATGTCCACACTCAATGGTAATGTTGATTGGGAGATAGTAACGATGTTTTTCCTAGTCTAGCCTCAAACCTAGTCACAGTATGTCGTCAGTTTAGGTCTGGTATGTTTGGTTGTCTTGTCTGGTCTGTCTTGATTATTTGTTAGACATGGTTTATTTTGTGAATTTAATGGTAGATTAATGTTCTTTATAATTTAATGCTTATTTAAATTAATTTTAAATATTTTAGATAAAAGCTTCATATTTTATTTAATTAATTAAATTAGTTTATTGGTAAAATAATTTAATCATTGCGATTAAAGTTATTTTATTAAAAAAAATAATTAATTGATTAAATTTCCTATTATTGAGTGAATAGATTAAATATTGTTTAAATGTTTTTGTGTGAATGAAAATTTTAAATTTGTTTAAAGAAAAGAAATTAGTTGTTGAAATTTTAAATTCAATAAAATAAAATAAATTCTTGATAATTGTTAGAAGAAAATATCCGTGAGTTTGTTAGAAGATATTTTCTTGATTTTCCATGTGTGTTAGTAAAATTAATGCAAAATTCTTGTTGAGGATTTTCTCGGAGAGAATATTGCAGAATTGGGAAGGCAAGAAGGCACTTCACGGAAAAGAAAAGAAAGAGAGTATTGCTGAAAAAAAAAATTATTACACTATCGTAGTCATTGCAACAGTCTTTAGGTTAAAGATGGGGCATTACAGATAACCTTGAATACAACTTATATTGAAACATTCAAATAAAGTTCCAATTTCAATTATGAATTATTAACAAATTTTTAAGTCAGACAATACTAGTTACAATAAATTGCACTTCCATCAAATGAACAATAGAGCATGCTACAAAATTTGATAAAATGATTTGATTGCAACTCAACTCTGTGCATAATTATCCTTGAGCAATATTTTGCATTGCCTCTATGTATTCCTTCATTTGAAATTCAATACTTGAAACTCAAATTCATTAATATGCTCAAATTGCATGTATTATTCATTTTCTTAATTATGAAAACTCTAGTTTCTATTACTAGATACACATTAAACAATTGCTAATGTTGTCTATGAAATTATTGTTAATATGTTATTAAGCATTGAGTTGAATGATGAATCACTGAGAACATGTAAAACTTATTAGTATGACACAATTAAAATATGAAATTGTTAATAATATGTTTTTGTTTTTAGCAAAAGGCAAAGAGCCTGTAATTATATTAATATGATATAATAAATAATTACATAGAGTTTATTAGCTATATGGTAGATAATACTTATACAACCTGAACAAACCAACTGCCCGATCAAACAAAATTCTTTGACCCCATGTGCAAAATTAATGATTCCCAAAATTATATGATAGAAGCCCAAAATCATATAGTTGAAAGCACTACCATCCCTTACTAGCAAATTTCTACGCAGGATATACAAAACATATACATTATAAAAGTTTCAGATTAGCCCCTATGAACTATATTCACCGAGTTTTCTCCCTGACCCTCACCAATGACCATTTGAACTTGACTTGTAGCTTGAGCTTGGGAGTGAATTATTATGTTGATGTTCGGTATGAGAAAATTGGCTTTATTTTCCTAAAGACCTGGAGGAGGCACACACATTTGCAGCCCAAGGGGATAGTCATGTGAGAGAATGAAAGAGAGAGCATGGTATTTTCTTTTGAAGTTATCTATATCTTCCCTGTCAAACTTGAAATGGTGCCTATTCAAGGCTATATACAAATAGCTTGACAAGTCTTTCAGCAAGGATAACTTCAACGCTTCATATGCTTCCCCATACCTTTGCTTGTAAAAAAGATAGTGCCTCAGGAATAACCCGCCCACATATTGAAAATTGTGTTTAATAGCTAATTAATCAATTTGAAAATAATGTTTAGAATTTAGATTCTACATTGGAAATTTGGAGCAATGGAAAATAATAGTATGTTAATTTATTCAGTGTGATTCATAATTTCACAGAATACACTATAAAATATCAACAATGACAAGTTGGAATATGAATCTATGATTCATGAAATGCAGTATAAATACCTAGAAACTGCTAAATCCTTTGCATTTGCAAATTCACCTCTCGGTCCTTACTCTAACGATGAGATTGAGAGTTGTCTTGAATCTAAGTTTGGTCTTCATTTTCTTTTCCCTACATACGTCCACTTAACTGCATCTCAAGTTCAACATTCATTGTGTCACTATCATTTGTGCCACTGCCACTAACATTTGAAGTGTTGCATAACCCTCTTCTTTCACATATGGACTTCCAAATTGTGAGTGCCCTTTCAAAAGAAAACTCCAGATATTGTACCTAGTTCTATACATCATCAAGCAATTTTCTAAATCTTGTCTAGTTTGTTTCTTATCTTTGATTTCAAAAACCCCAATGCACTAAAAACTCTCTCATCCTCCATTAACCCCAATATGATTGTTTGACATAAATCAACAAGTTTGAAATATTTCAATTATGAATCACACAATATTTCACTCTAACCAAAGGCTTCCCAAACCCTTGTTATTGATCTCAATTGTGTGGGATTCTCCATGGAGTCAAAATATTCAATCATAGTTATTGTAAAATGGCAGCTTGTTCTCTAAGCTTAGTTGCATTTATAATTCCTTCTATTTTATGTCCATTGTATTATGAAATTTTAGAAAATGTTCAGCCAAGGTAATTACTTTTGTATGAAATAAGTCTAGTTGATGGTGGCCTAGGACCCAAAATTGAGGATACACAATGCACATGGCTTCAAGTATTTCATCTCAAGAGAATTATTATATAATATTTGAGGAAAGAGATCTTGTAATAGATTTTAAAATACCACTTACAAATTTAATAGTGTCATTAAAAGCTTCCTTTTTAACAAGTACTTCTTTATTAGAGTGCCAGACCATCGTACAATAGTGCATTGGTATCTCAAATCCACATACGAAGACATATAACTCCCCGCTTGCATTAAATTATAATTTTTTTCATGATTGTTCAAATCAATAATTAATTCCTAGCTTACAAATTTTGGACTTTGAAATGGATAATTTGATAGATAGATTATTGAGGGTAATGCATGTCCTTTTACGTAGTTTGGTAGATTCATTAATATACATAGATATTTCTTGGGCTTTTTTCACAAGATTGTTAATTTCATCTAGCATGGGGAGAATACAAAATAAAGTTAAGAGTGTTTCTATATCGCTTAACCTATGTAAGAGGTCAAGATCTTTGTCTACTATGTGGTGATGTTCATACATTACTCCAATCAAGGATTCATTTTGAAAAAACTCATTGTGATGGTCCATGCTAGGAGATCCATATGGTATCAATATCCTTAAGAAGCTTGTTTCTTACTGTTATTCCCTCAACAAATTTTGAAATTCCACAAATCGTTTGGGACGGGTAGAAGTATAAGTAGACCTTGGGAACTAGATTTTCAACTTTTGATACTGAAGGAAACTTTCTTACAATTTTAAATGCTAAATTCATTATGTGGACCATGGAGTGGATGACAATCATGTATGGTTCATGAATAAGTAGTTTTACGCAAAGACTATTTCTTTGAACTTGCATTACTAAAGCTCCGTCAACTCCTACACACACCAAATTTTTGGCAATTGTGAATTCATCCATACCTCCAATTTTATTCAAATATTTCTTAACTAGTTCAAATAGATTTTGCGGTGTTGAACTCTCCTTCATTTTATGAACAAAAAGTAGATGAGGTTGGCATACATGTTTGTGTACAATATACACATACATACATACCCAAGAAGTATTATATACCACAATAACTTCATCTAAAGATAATGTAATGAAGGTTGACTCTTTTATTTTTTCTTGTAAATCTTGTTTTTATACATTAGCAAGACAACTTGCCCATTCCCATCTAGAGTTTATTGACCAATGTGTGCTAGGAAATTTAGAAACAACCAAAAATAAATAACTTATTATATTCTAGGTAGTCTGTCATAGGACATCCTTTGGACAAAATATGAAAAATCACACTCAAGTGAACATTTTTTTCCAATTGTGCTCTTGCCATTATTTTTTCAAATTAAGCTTCAATTGAACCTCCACATTCAACAAGCTTCACTATTCTTTGCATATGCTCATCATATTCTATGGCATACTTAACATGAAGACATTCTTCCTTTCATTTCCATCTTACTATTAATTTTTCCTTTCTATCTATGATTTTTTTTCATAAACTTTATCAATATACTTTTCTATAGTGTCAAGATTTAGCTACAACTTCTTGTCTCTTTTGTATTACATTCTTTTGGAGGTTCACCATTATTTGCATTCTCTATTGGTTCAGTGAATGGGTACTTTGACACCCAATCAATTTAAAAATTCCTTGTCATATCCCACTTGCTCCTCATTTTTTTTTAGCTTTTCTTTTGTTCTTCCTTGTAGTAACATCATCTATAATGGCATTTTCATTGAGGTGAATTAACTCATTTTGGATACCCTAGGTATCCTTTGGAACATCTTATGTGGTATTGTAATCCTCATCTAACTCAATCAACTCATTATGATCTTCCTATGAGGTATTTCCAATGCCTTCTTCATTAATATTTGGTGCAAGAGTTGATGATGTGGTTCCATCTTGATCTGATGGATCATAAACATTGCCAAAGTATGAATTTATGGTAACTCTATGTTTTAGGCATTTTGATGGACTCCCTTCACCACCCTAAGGATTCTTACTCTCGTTGTTACTCAACATCTTGATCTCTCACGAAATAAAAGTTACCAAAAAAATTCTTCTTGTTTAAGAAGGAAATAGAATATAGATCGCATTCCCTACTCAATATCATCTTTAAGATTGAAGCAAGAGTGACAAAGAGATAAATAATCTTATAACACTATGAAGAAATGATCAATTACCTTTAGGTTTACACTAACTCGCTATTTATTAATGCAACAATGCTTGTAGTTGCAATTTTGTAACTTGCTTATGATCAAGGTTCCAGATTGAGAGCTCACAAGTTTAGAGTTGAAAAAAATGTGTAAAAATAAATTAGAGTTTTGATTGTATTTATATCTATCCATATTTGGAAAATTTTGCAAGATTTTTAAATGGTATAGTAAAAATTTGGTGAATCCCACATGATTATACAATGATACATTTAAATTTTGGATAAATCAAACCTCAAAAGAACACATACGTTGTAATTTTCAAGTTGATTATGGGCCTACGACTACATGGAGTTATCACAGTATTGGAAAAATGGGTCCTCATATGCAATTATTTTTTAATGTAACTAGCGAAATGTGTCCTCAAACATAATTATTTTTTAATCTTATTGATGAAATGGGTCCTCATACAAAATTATTTGTAAATTTTATTGGTCAAATGGGTCCTCACATGCATTGAAAATTTAATGATGTTGGTGAAACATGTCCTAATACAAAATATCATTTTAATAATATTAGCGAATATATGGTTGATTTAATGCATGCTTTTAAGATTCTAGACGAAAATATTAATTAGACCATTGGAACTAATAGTTTGTTATTGTGAAATTATTAATTACATATGCCTCATAAATTAAATTGATGGCAAATTAAAATACATTGGACCGGTAATTCATAAAATTTGGGCGATTTGGCCACCTCATTGGTGCAATGTATTTGCCAATTTTGAAGTGGCTAATATGAACTATTTTCCATTTGGCGAAGATTGACCACTAAAAAAGTCCCCGGATTAGACATGTTTTATGATTGATTGTTGAGTATATAAAAGTGGTGTGGAATGATGAGCTCATATTTCTAGAGTTGCCTTCCACAGACTATGGATCATGTATTTTGAACTAGAGAAAAAAGGAGATGACCCATGATAGAGATGGTTTCTATGAGGCACTCAAATGTCATTGAATACTTTTGTTGCATATGTATGGAAAGAGAAGGCCATATTAGGTTGTAATTGGTGAGCTAGTTTGTTGGAGTCACAACTTGGGGATCACCTTTATAACCAACATAAATACAAAAGAAATTGGTTAGAGTATTGGATACATGGTGCCTTACACAATTTGAGGCAAATATACAAGGATATATAAATCAATCCAATCATATCCTTCCCATAGGGACATGTGATATTTATTGGTATCACAACTCATAATTGTAGAAGATTATCATACCAAAGACTTGAGCACTAGGATATTATCACAAATGGATTCTACCATACATCAAACCCTATCCAAGAATACAATGAAGAGTAAAAACCAAGTGAGGCTCATTATTACTTAGAAAGTAATGTAGATTCAGTGACAACATTAGCAGAGAAATTTCCTAATGAAGATTATGTCCAAGATACTACATCACAAATTGAAGCATTTTTCTTCATGCTCATTGCAATCCTCCTACATTTCAAACAATTAGGTAGAACTTGTATTAGAATTTGAGAAGACTACAAAAATGACTAGTATAATTGATTCTTCCTCTACTATATATCACAGTATTTTATTTTACCAATTTGGTATGCATCATGTTCTTTAGGTGCATCATTGCTTTTGATCTCTCCAAATAAATAAACATGTGAATTATGTGGAATTAATTTAAAATATGTAATGAATCTTCAATTCTTTTTTCTTGATTTTTAGTTTGTGGTAGAAAAATCTAGCAGTCACACAATGTGATAGGACTCTGGGTTATGAGTTCATTCAATATTTAAATGATGTAGGTTATTTGTATTAGATTTTTAAACTTTAAAAAATTAAAAGAAGTGTATTTGGAGTACATGATTGGTAGTGCTTGACACTCCCATGATTTGTAGAAGAGAAGTTCGCATCAAGGGAGCATTCTAAAATTGAGCCTCAAAGTTAATTTTGTTAAGTAGCAAACCTACTGGAGGATGAAGGCATGAGAGGTTGGAGGAAATTTAATGACTTTAGTAAGTCACTAGCGATGGGGTTGTAGAATTGTTTTAGTGACAAAAAAACATGTTCCAAAATTACTAAAGCTAATATCGGTTTCCAAGTGGTAGAGATAACCATCTCATATTGTTTGTGATTAGAGTGGTAAAGATCTATAATGATGGCTACATATGTGATAATAAGGACTTGGTTCTCAAGTTTTTAATGTTTTAGTTGGATGTGTTCATCCCTAATCATAATTCTTGCTTGTTTGTGAATGGATGTGTCTATCCCCATTCACAAGTTGGTATACGTGATTATAATTGTTGGTCTCCATTCATATTTGTTGGATAATTATGATTGGGTGTATTTTTCCCGAATCATAACTCTTGTAAGAAGATGTGTGTGTCCCTATTTAAAGAAGTTGTTCCCTATAATATAGGATCTAAAAATCCTATATTATGTAATTTGTATTGAACAAAAAAATATAGAAGCAATAGTATTATTGTGTAAAATTTTATGTTTGACTTCTATGACTCTCCCCATAATTTTTTCAATATATAGGTGATAGAAAACCCAAAACTACAAAATGGTAGTTGGAAACCATGAGCTAAAACCACCAAAAAGTGGCAACAAAATTATCCCCAAATCAAAGATGCATTATGTTGTATCATAACACACATAATAATTTGGTCAATAGGCGTAATTTCCCTTTAAAAAAATTTGTGCATCCAACAAATTCTTCCATTTCTTATGGAATATTTTAAAGGCCATAACTTGTGATCTAATGGGTTGATTTGGCCCCCATTTTTAATATAAGTATAAAACTATAAACTAATCTATCTATTAGAGCTACATGTAATAAATATGATAAAATTGGAATACAAATGCCAATTACAAAAGTAAATGCAAAAGACCAAACATTTAGATCTAGAAATGAGGATGATGCTCAAAATCTATTATCGATGTTCCATTCAAGATGCCTTGGATTGGAACTAACATATCTTTGTTAGAATTTTTTCTTGAATCTAGAAGAGACAATATGCGCTATTGGGGGTCAAGTCTATGGATGTGGGTTAGGTCTAGTGGTCTACACTTGTAGAAATGCCCTACGCTAATGAAAATGATCTAGCAATGTACATGCTTTTGCTTCATGATTCACCTAGTTCACCCATGCTTCTTCTATTATCTATATTGTTGATATTTGAAAACACACGTGGAGGATTGTTAATATATTGAAAGAGAACATGTTCTCTTAGGTCAACCCTAAAAACATGTATATACGATTGGTAAACAATAACCAATGTCCTAGAATGAATGTGCATATTTATTTTAGTGCATTGAAGTGTTCTTCTATTGATTTCTTCTCTAATTCTTCTAAGATTAGAGAGGATGATTAAATGTGGGAGGATGTGAAAAAGATGCAAATGATTGCCTTCAAATATAAGAACATAACATAAAATTATGCAAATGTTTAGTTAATTCATAACAACTAGTGGAATGGATGGGAGTTGGCTAACTTTAAATATAGCTTTTAAAAATTTAACGACCAAACCAGTGACTAGTGTTTATGAAAATGACCCAAAACATGGAATATAAATTTTAAAAATTTAAGGGCCAAACTAGTGGCCATTGTCTATTAAAAGGACACAAGACATGTAATATAATTTAAAAAAAATCAGGGTACAAGGTACAAATTAATTGCTAGTATCTATGAAAATGATAGAGACATTGAAATAACCATACATTAGAAAAGGCGTACATGTGAACATAATTAATACATGATGTGATTGAATATATTGGAATGTGTTCGTGTATGCATAAAGCACGTGCAAATATATAAAGATGTGTTATATAGAAATAAATAAAATACTAAAATTAAGACCAACTTTATACAAAATCACATCACAAATATAGAAACATTCTAAATACAAAACTAAATAAGATTTCAAACATTACAATTTTATCTATCACATCTCGTTAAACATTGAATTCCCATAACATTAAAAGAAAACTTTGAATAAATATCTTATATATATAAACATTCTAAATACAAAACTAAATAAAATTTCAACCATTACAATTTTGCCTATCACATCTCTTTAATCATTGAATTGAATTCCCATCATTAAAAAAAAAAACAAAAACTTTAAGTAGTTATCTTTTATATATCAACATTCTAACTACAAAATTAAATAAACTTTGAATAAACAGCTAACTTAGAGGGTCAACCGTCCAAATCTATCCCTGGCTTTCAATAGGCACACTTGCATTAAATAGCGATGGGGCAGGTGGAAGGAAAATACCACACTAACATGGTGTCAGTCATGTGGACCCAAATCCCAATATTTAGACAAACTGTAGAGTAGGTGATCTGTTAAATTTCAATAACTCCCTTCAAAATCAGGCTCAGTCAACGTGTTCCCATATTGTACTATTTTCTGGCTTGGGATGTTGTACCACTTGGCCAGAATAAAAAGGTTGGCCACCATCTGTAAGTCAGGAGTAACAGAAAGTAAAATAAATTTTAGTGTTCCCCTCCAATGGTTTACCTGCAATCTCAAGGACCAAGAGAGTTAAAACTGTCAGATTACCGTCTCACGGTGGGAACCGTCATGGGGTTGGATGAAACTTTAATGATTACTAAGTCCAAGAGTCCTCTGATTCCTCCCACATGATCATCATCCCCCTCTCTATCCAGTGACATTCCTATCTCTTATATATTCCCTCCCCTTTCTATCTGTTATATATTCCCTCCCATTTCTATGAAGGTTGGTTTAATCATTCAAAGCTTGGGATTTGTTGTTTTACTTGATTCTGAGTTCTGTGTTGGCTAGATGGGTCAAATCATTTCTCTGTTTCAAAGCAGCAAAAAGTCTTTCTCTAAAACAGAGGAGCCTACAGAGAGGTGCCCAAGCTCACTTTCTCTGTTTCAAAGCAGCAAAAAGTCTTTCTCTAAGACAGAGGAGCCTACAGAGAGGTGCCCAAGCTCACTTTCATGTGGGAGTAGTGTTCTGGATTTGGATAACAATCTCTTCATCTGCAATCTTGTGAAGGATGATCCAAATGGGTACTCTTCTAGAGTTTACTACAGATCTGGATTGGGAACTGGTGTTCCCTTCACTTGGGAAGCAGAACCAGGGAAACCCAAAACAAATACAATGGAGGAAAGTGATTTTATTGTTGTGCCGCCTCCTCCCTCATTTGAGGGAGATAAAAAGCTCACACTGTTGCAGGTGAGAAATAGAGAGACAGGTAGCAAGTCTTGCAGATTTCGTCGTGCCACAGTGGGATGTATTCCCTTTCCTAAGAACTTGTGTTCTTATTCCAGCTGAATTGCTGTATGTTTAATTCTTCTATTTGTTAGTGTTCATGATTTTTCCACAGTTTATGAAGATAAATAAGAAAGTTTTTTTTGGAGTTAATGTATAAGTTTGTTTTGTATCAACATTTGAAATTGTTTTGATCTGGTGAACTCTCGCCCTCGGGTTTTGCACCATGTAAATACAGCTTATATTATCAAAAACATTTGAAATTGCACTCATAGATCTATTATCGAAAAATTATGTTATATTAAAAACAAAAATAAGTATGCTGCTCAATTTAATTTTGTTTTTAAATGATTATATAGACAGATTTGCATTTATGAAGCAGGCAAAGGCTGATTTCTACCTGGCTTCGTTTGTTTTCTCAGTAATTATTAATTTGGCCCTCTGAAATATATTGAGTTTGTTTCAATTTACTTCTTCACAGTTTTGAAGATAATCTATGAAATTTAGAGAATATACCAGTGAATTTTGGGAGATCTCTGTGATTTGTTTATTGAAGATCAAAGATGTATGGCTTTGTTTGTGAACAGATGTATGGATTTAGACATATTAGATGTTAGTTTCAAATTTATATCGATATTGTAGTATCTTAAGCAGTCTAAACTGTATTAAATGTGTTAAACTACTGTTACAACCATGCATCTGTGTAGAAAAATTAGAAGGTTTTTAACATTTAGAAGATCTAAGATAGTTTATGGGACAGTATCTGTAGAATAGAATAAAAAAAATTAACGTCCACAAAATCAAAGATAATTTATAAGACAATATCTCTGTTCCACAGAAAAAAATAAAATAAACCTTATTACAAATCTTTTATGAATATTAAATGTTACAGAACTATACTTATTGTATAAAAAGTCTACCTGCATTGCTTTCTGTTTCTTATTCTTTTCCATTAAAGAAGGAAGCTTCTAAGAAAGAGGTAGATAAAATATGTACACACGATTTAAGAATTGGACAGTAATATTTAATTAAAATAACATGGCTCATGTGGGTGTGCTACATTCCCATGTGGCCCATGTCTGGTCATTTCCTCCTGATTCACAGAAAAATGTCCCATATATTGACAAATGAGTTAGAATCAAAATGAGTCAGGATAAAATGGAATCCACTAACAATAATGATGGAATCACTAGGTTGATGGAATTAAATGTTGAAGGAGAGGTTTTGGGAGCATTCTTTGTCAATGATATATATATATATATATGAGCTAGAGAAAATGATGATTTGTTTGGATGGAGAATTTGATCATGGCATTCACTGAATGCAAAGTCCTTGGTGTCTTTCTTCTTTAAAATAAACTCTATGGGAGGTAGTGAAGCAACAACCAAAAAAATTATGAAAATTTCATTTGGAGTCTTAACTTTTTTCAACATCGAGATAGACTATCAATTGAAAAATAAATGAAAAAAATTGAAGTTTATTATCAATTTATTTTTTTAAATTGTGGAATGAGCAAGAAAAATGGATTGTAGTTGGAGAGAAGGAGAGATATTTCTATATGTATTGCATGTTAGAGAAGAAGTGCATTCAAGATATTATATTTACTAGCACTTGCACCTAAAGGAGGTTCAAGGATTACGTCGATAGAAAACTATATGTAAGTTAATATGTTAGAGAGTATGTGTTTGTGCATGGATGTACTACAAATTCTAGTTGCATGTAGTTGGATAAAACAATTAATAATAAGTGCTAAATAATGGAATAAAATAAACTTAGATAAATCTAATTTTTTATCTTAAGGAAATTAAGTATTATTTGATTATGAAATTATGCATACAGATTTAAAACATAAAGCAATGCAAATGAAAAAATAAAGTTACCATCAAATTGACAGAAATCATGCAAATGGAAATAGAATGTTCACATCCAGTTGTCAAATCAATATTTATCTAGTTTTTATGTGATAAGTGAGATTTTGGAGGAGTGTTTTGGCGGATTTTACCATTAGACGGTAGCTAGTTTACCATTAATGACAACTGAAAGTTGTTTTCCGATGACTCAATAGTGGTTTGCAAGCGTGAGACTTGTTTTGGGCTCAAATCTCACACTATATGTAACCTATCAGCTAATTATACGATTAGTGTTGCAAGAATGGAGAAAGGAATGAAGGTGTTGTCATTGATGTCAACTGGTCAATTGGTTATCTACTAGTTGATGTTGGTTGTATATGTTGAGGACGTTGAGAAAAATGTATTAAAGAAAGTTTATAGGTATTCAACTGTTACTTAGGATATTGATCTAGTATTTGCCCCTATGTTTGTGTGGTTCATATATGTTGGTCATGGTTGTTGAAGGTTGCTATATCCATATTTTTAGTTGTTGGTTCATTGTGAAGTTCGAGTTGTGTTCACCAATTGTGAACTATGCTTTTCTGTGTACTGGTTGAGGTCTGGGAGAAAAGTTGTTCATCCAGATTTCTCTTTGATGAAGTCTTTTGACTTGTGGTTCTAGAGTTAAGATGTTTTGATTGCATTGAAGATTTTTTGGTTTTTGGAAGTTTCGAGCATAATTGTTCTATGTGTTTTACATTGGTTTGGCTAACCTCGTGTTAGGCACTATCTTTGAAGCTGATGAAGCATGTGTTTGGGTCGCCCTCATTCTAATTCCACCCTACAATGTTTTGGCATTGACCTAATTTGAATTTGAAGATTAGATGGCCAACTTTGTATCTTTTTCAAGGTTGGAGAAAGTATAAATATAGGATGAGCTAGTAATGAAAAATATACAAAAGAAAAGAAGGAAGATAAGTGAAAGAGTAGACGTGACTTTGATGCTATTCAGAAAGTGTGTGTGAGATGTGTGTGGCAGATTAGTGCAAAGCTTAATGTCGAGTTACCAGATATAGTGAGTAGAAGGAGAACTCTATCATTCATGCAAGTTGATCAAGTAACTATGGTGGAATCCTTTGTTGCATTGGGATTGTAGTCTCTCTGTAAAAACTATTCTTTGTCTTCTTTGTATCTATGTGGCAGTGATCCCTCTAGGTTGTAGCATTTTTGGACAATGAGTCCTTGTTTCAGGCAGTGAGCTTTTTTGTAATTGGTTTTGATATTCTCTATAGTGTGAGTGAATCCTCACCATGGTTTTTCCCTCGTTCAATTTCCCTAAATCTGGTGTTATTGTGTTTATGTGTTGGATTTGAGTTTCTACATTGGCATTTGATGATTAATCATTTAAGCAATGTTAAGCATTAGTTCCAGTGATTGAATTAAAGGTTAAAATCTATGACAACTGATTCACCCCCCTCTTAGTTGTCCTATTCAACAATTGGTATTAGAGCTTGGTTCCTTGTTGAACAGCTTAACCGCTTGAGGAAGGTTCAGGATGGCTAGCAAAATGGTCTTTGATTATCCAAGGTTGGATGAAACTAATTAAGGTATCTGGAAAGTATTGATGGAAGAATATCTAGAGTATTGCATATATGATGTGGAGAAAGCTTACAAGAATCCTTACATTCCTCTTGCTAATGGTTTGAGTACACCTGGAGAGATCAGAGCACATGAAGTGAAAAACAAGGCAAAGTTCATCTTGAAGAATAATCTGGTACATTCCGAGTTGATTAAGGTTTAGAATTTGAAGGTCCAACTAAGGAAGTCTGAGATGCTTTAGAAAGAGCACATGATGGTGATGAAAGAGTTAAAGAGGCAAAATTGCAGAATTTGGAAACACTATTTGATCTTATACATATGTCCACAGATGAAAATGTTAAAACTTATGTATAGAGATTGGATGAGGTAGTGGTTGGAATGTGATCACTTGGCGCTACTATAGATGAAACTAGGATTGTAAAGAAGATTCTCAAAACTCTTCATGATGCTTATAGCGAGAAGGTGAGTCTAAGAAATGGAGGCAAATCAAAGACTTCCTTTAAAGCTACAAAAGATGAAGATCCAAATGAGGAAAATTTTGATGAAATAGAAGCTAACTTTGTAAGAAGAATGAGGAAAGGCTCCGATAAGTATGAAGGTAAGTTTCCCTTTAAGTGCTTTAGTTGTGGAGAAATAGGTCATTATGCTACAAAGTGTCCAGAAAGAGCTAAAAGGAATAAACAAAGATATGAGAAAGAAAAGAAAGGAAAGAAGATTAACAGAGCTTACTATGTGAATGAGAATGCTAGTATTTTAGATGAGGATTCAAAATATGAAGATCCAGATGATAAAGAATCCTTTTCTTGACAATTAAGGATGAACTTACTTCTACTAATTAAAAAAAATAGGTAAAGGAAATCCCTCCAGAGAAGGAGGAGAAAAATGAAGGTATGGTTATCTCTTCCCTACATGATAAACAAGAAAATAATTTTTGGGTAGTTGATAGTGGTTTTTCACATCACATGACTGGTGATAAGAGTAAGTTTGTTAAACTTGAGAAATATGATGGAGGCTTGGTTATGTTTGGAGATGATACTGATGCTAAAATATGTGGGATAGGTTCAGTAAGTTTTGATGGAAAGCATCATACTAATGATGTTTACTATGTTAAAGGTTTAAGGCATAATTTGTTGAGTGTTGGCTATATTTGTAGAAAAGGATATGAACTTTTGTTTAAGGATGATAAATGTGAGATCTGAAAAGAATCTGAAACATTGGTTGCTACAGGAAAGAAATTTGAAGGGAATATTTATCAACTTAAGGGTGCTAATGGACGATGTTTTATGACTCAAATAAATGGCAATTGGTTATATGACATAGGAGAATGTGTCACATGAATTTTGATAACTTGGAAAGTATTAGTGTTGTTTAGGTTGTGAGAGATTTACCAAGAATTACAAAGCCAGGGTTAATGCTATCTACAGGAATTGTTAGTTTGGGAAGCAAGCAAGAAGTCATTACAGATCAAAAGAACAATCTACTACTAGACTACTGGATTTAGTTCATACAGATCTCTATGGTCCTATGAGAGTACGAAGTCTACTTGGTGAAAGGTACTTTATGCTTGTAATTGGTGATTATTCTAGATATACAGAGAGAAATCAGATGCATTAGATAGATTCAAGGCATTGAAGGCTATGGTTGAAAATGAAGTGAATTTGAAGATAAAATGCTTAAGATATTATAGAGGTAGATAATTCACCTCCCATGAGTTCAATATTTTTGTGAAGTGCATGGAATAAAGAGATAGTTATCTGCTCCAAAAACTCCTCAGTAGAATGGAGTTGTTGAAAGGAAAAATAGAACAATTCAATAGGTTGTTAGATCAATGATCAATGAAGCCGGATTACCGAAAGTTTACTGGAAAGAAGCTATTCATACTATTGTTTATGTGTTCAATCAAGTTCAAGGAAGAGAAAATAGTACAAAGACTCCCTATGAGCCATGGGACGGAAGAATTCAATATTTCAAGGCATTCAAAAGCAAATGTTATATCAGAAGAGACAAGACAAAAGGCATATTAACTAGAACCAAAGTTGTTGTTGAAGTAAATTTGTGTTTATTCTCTAAGAATGAGCCGAAGACAATAAGTGAAGCTTGTAAAGATAAACATTGGAAGGAAGCAACAGAAGAAGAACTTTTGCATATTGAGAAGAATCAGACTTGGGAATTGGTCCCAAGACCAGCAAATAAAAATATCATTGGATCAAAATGGGTATTCAAAAATAAGTTGAATGAGAATGGAGAAGTTGTCAAAAACAAAGTGAGGATTTTCAGGAGACGTTTGCCCCAGTAGTAAGAATGGAAGCTATAAGGATGTTCTTAGCATTGGATGCTCATAAAAATTTCAAAGTCTATTAGATGGATGTCAAGTCAACATTTATGAATGGTGAGTTGGAAGAATAAGTTTACATGGAACAATTGGAAGGATTTCAGTTAACAGATCAACCAGATATAGTGTGCAAATTAAAGAAAGCTTTATATGGATTGAAGCAATCTCCTAGAGCTTGGTATGCAAAGTTAGATAGGTATTTGATTCAACAAGGATTTAACAAAGGCAAGACAAATAGTAATTTGTACTTTAAGATTGAAATGAAAAAATCTTGATTGTTGTTGTATATGTTCATGGTGACATTATCTTTGGAGGAAATGAAAAGATGTGCAAGATGTTTGTGGAATAGATGCAGAAAGAATTTGAAATGTCTATGTTTGGAGAGATGAATTTCTTTTTTGGGCTATAGATTAATCAAACAGAGAAAGGAATTTTCATTTCAAATTCTAAGTATGTAAGAGAGATGTTGAAGAAGTTCGGGATGGATGGTTCCAAACTGGTAAGTACTCCTATGGTGATTAGATACTGACTTTACACTTAGTGCCTATACATATGCAGATTGGGTTGGATGTGTAGATGACAAAACAAGTGGTAGTGCATTCCTTCTTGGATGCAAATTGGTGGCATGGTTGAGTAAGAAGCAAGATTCAGTCTCTTTGTCTATTGTTGAAGTTTAGTATATTGCTACTACATCTTGCTATACACAAGTTCTATGGATGAAACAGACATTGAAAGATATCGCGGTGCTATATGATGATCTTGTTTCTATCTTTTGTGATAATACAAGTGCAATTAACATTTCAAAGAATCTTGTGATGCACTCAAGGACAAAGCATATATCTATCAAATATCATTTCTTGAGAGAGAAGGTAATGGAGAATGAATTCAAGCTTGAGTATATTCCGAAAAAGGATCAAATTGTTGATATATTTACAAAGGCTCTTCCTAAAGATACTTTTGAGTATCTCTGAGAGAAGTTAGGGGTTATTGCCCCTCCTTTCATAAACTAAGATGCATTTGGAGATGCATTAGTCCAGTGGATTCATGGTTCTATCTTTTTGGACTGATGTTTTAGTGGCTACCTCTAAGGGGGAGCAAGTAGTTTCAAGTGTTGTCATTGTGAGTATTATTTTTTCATGTCAAAGGAATATTCAATGAACATATTTTTTTCCTTTTCCATTGATGTCAAAGGGGGAGAGAAAGCATGCAAAAAGGAGAAAAAGCTAGTGAGAGAAAGCAGGTAATGAGGAAGATGATCTTCTAAGGGGGAGAAGCAAAAAGAAAAATCTTGAGAAGTATATTCAAAATAGGTATGGTGCCTTTGATGGTTTTTGACATCATGTGTTGCCATCAATGACAAAGGCTAGGGATATTGTTGCAAGAATGGAGAAAGGAATGAAGGTGTTTTCATTGATGTCAACTAGTCAACTGGTTATCTACTAGTTATTGTTGGTTGTATATGTTGAGGATATTGAGAAAATTGTATTAAAAAAAGTTTACAGGAATTTAGTTGTTGCTTAGGATATTGATCCAGTATTTACCCCTCTGTTCATGTGGTTCAGATATGTTGGTCATGGTTGTTGAAGGTTGCTATATCTGGATTTTGGTTGTTGGTTCGTTGTGAAGTTCAAGTTGTGTTCACCAGTTGTGAACTATGTTTTTTTGTGTATTCGTTGAGGTCTGGGAGAAAAGCTATTGGTCCAAAATTCTCTTTGATGAAGTCTTTTGACTTGCAATTCTAGAGTTAAGATGTTTTGATTACATTGAAGATATTTTTGGTTTCTGGAAGTTTTGAGCTTAATTGCTTTATGTGTTTTACACTAGTTTGGTCGACCTCGTGTTAAGCACTATCTTCGAAGTTGATGAAGCATGTTGGATCTATTTAGGTCGCCCTCATTCTAATTCCACCCTAGGATGTTTAGGCACCAACCTAATTTGAATTTGAAGATTGGATGGCCAACTTTGTATCATTTTCAAGGTTGGAGATAGAATAAATACAGGATGAGCTTGTAATGAAAAATATACAAAAGAAAAGAAGGAAGATAAGTGAAAGAGTGGACACAAATTTGATGCTATTCAAAAAATGTGTGCGAGATGTGTGTGGTAGATCAGTGTGAAGCTTAATGCTGAGTTACCAGATGTAGTGAGTAGAAGGTGAACTCTATCATTCATGCAAGTTGATCAAGTAACTGTGGTGGAATCATTTGTTGCATTGGGATTGTAGTATCTCTGTAACAAGTATTCTTTGTCTTCTTTGTATCTCTATGGTAGTGAGCCCTTCAAGTTGTAGCCCTATTGGTCATTGAGTCCTTGTTTCAAACAGTGAGTCCTTGTTTTAGGCAGTGATCCTTATCTCAAGCAGTGAGCCTTGTTTCAAGTAGCAAGCCTTTTTATAATCAGTTTTGATATTCTCTATAGTGTGAGTTAATCTAAGTCACCATAGTTTTTCCCTCATTGGGTTTTTCATGTAAATCTAGTGTTATTGTGTTTATGTGTTGGATTTGAGTTTCTACACTGGAATTTGATGATTAATCACTTAAGCGGTGTTAAGCATTAGTTCCGGTGATTGAATTAAAGGTTAAAATCTATGACAATTGATTCACCCCTCCCTCTCAATTGTCCTATTCAACAATTAGTTACTGTGAGAAGTATTTTATAGTGACAGAAAGATATAGAATATCATATCGTGGTCATGTACATAAAAATTAAAACATAGACAATACATTTATAGAAATAAATAAAATTATTTTTTTTTATTTTTTTAAAAGTAACATATAAATATAATATTTACTATATTTTAAAAATAAAAATAAAACAAAAGAAAAATTAAGATAATGAATTGTAGCATTTTCAAAAACAAATTTTAAAATAAATAATGTAATAAAACAAAAAAATCTTAAATAGAAAAAATATATGTTCATGCATGATAAATAAAATAGATCTAGACTAATTATATATCTTGACATTTTGACATTTTAAAAATGCATTTAAGATATTTATATACAAATTTTACAAATAATACATGATTTAGGAATTAAACATGGCATTCTTACCAATCGATAATGGGTTTAATAGGTGGTGGGTGAAATGTAGGACACATAAGTTATTATGTTTTAAGTTAGAAATGATTGAGCTATTATGAATTGAGGTGGTTTTTGCATTAAGTTGTAAAAGTGGTGGAATTTTTTGTATTCTTTGACATCTGATGTAGTATATGGTTTTGTTTGTTGTTGGTGGTTTGTTATTTTGTGACATATGACATCCTAAGAAGGTTCTCAATCTAGAGAAGGGAGAAAAGGAAGGAGGCATAGGGGGAGGACTAGGTGGCTGAAAAGAATGTGACATAGATGAATCTGAGACATGTTTTAGATGAAGAAATGATAGTGGAATTCATGGTGTATGTGGGGAAGTAGATCAAAAATATGAAGCTTTATCATTGAGTGGTTAGAGTTTGGGAGTTTGTGAAGGACATGGATGAAGCAATGAGTGTGGGGAATTGTTCAACTATGGTGAGCTATTTTTTTGACCTTGGGAATACGCGAGGAAGGAGGAGTGAAGGAGGAGTGTTTTTGATGTGTCTTAGAGTTAGTCTTATGTTTTGTCATTATCAAATACAGTTGGTTATGTTCTACTTCATGATGATGATACTTGAATGTGGTTTATTAGTCTAAGCTATATTCTAATTGCCTCCTTGATCATTTACATGCAACTGAGAAGAGGTAACAATTCTTGCAACACTTTTTGGAGGAAATTATGAAAGGTTTGAAGGTGGATCTACTTGTGGATGTGACTCTATCATTTTATGTGTTGTGATAATGAAGGCTTGAATGAAGTGGTGATGGTGGCTCCACTTGGTAGGATTTTTTCATGTGATAAAAGTAATGGTGTTTTTTGGGGGTGTTTAGGGCCTACATAATTTGTGCCAAACCCCATTATATCTCTCGAACTATTATGGGTTGTCTATTAAGAGTTAGTTTGATAGATGGTTTCTAGGCTTGTTTTGGTTGGGTTGTTTATATTTTTTGAATTTTACAATTTACATATTATAGAGTAGGTGTGTAGTTTTTGCTCTCAATTGTTGTGGTTGATTTTTGTCAATTTAATAGTTGGTATCATGGTTTTGTAATGGATTTTTGATTGCTCCTAGTTGTATTTTCTTTCCATCTTTCAAGTGATCCAACATCCTTTTTATTTTTTAGCTCTCGGGCCTTCCAGATTTGATATTAAAAAATGACAAACTTACATATGTAGAAAAAGCCAATTTATTCCTAATTATCAATTAATGTGCTACTCAATAAATTTCCAAAAATACAATTAGAAACACTCATAATTTCTTGTATGCTTCATTATGGTTCTCATATGAACTATAAATAAATGTTTAGTTTAAGAAATTTAATATGTATTAACTCACATGAGGATTCTAGTGTGTTTGTGATTAAACACACATATACTCACATTCATATTCAATCAAAAGGGAAAATTGATGACAAAAAGGAGGAGACATGGAAACACAAAACACAGTGTAATCTAATAAATGGGAACTTCAACTATTCATTCACTCTTGCTCAATCAATGCACACATAGATTACAAAGAGGTTGTTTAACCAACCTTCAACTACCAAAGTAACCACTCTTTAAACAATACAATTAGCTTGGAATTGTTAATCAAAGAGATATAGAAAGATAAGATAGGAATATAAAGCCAAAGCCATATGCATATCCAACATAGTGTATCTTTTAGAGCTAGAGATTATATTACATCTAAAGGATTAAAAAAGAAGATATAGATTGGATTTCCATAGTCAATCATATAGACTCCAAGATCAATTGAATTTTTTTCTTTATAGACCTTATCAACATTAGTTCTCAAAGGCTAAGTTTTTAATTTTATAGATCCATAGGTTTATTTATTTATTTTACTTTTTATTTTATAGTTACGGTTCTTACATATTCATTGGAAACTCAGCCCCCTTATCCTCTATAGTGGGCCCCTAGGAGAGAGAAGAATGAATTGCCAGGGGAAATTCCTACTATCTATAAGGGGTGCACATAAAGCTAGTTTTGTTGCTTCCCAGCGTGGGAACCGAGAAGTCTCTATGTCTCTTCCACTCCACCCGCAAGTCATAATCTTTTGGATGTGATGCTAACCCTTGGGACCTTCTTTCCACCCTGGCCCAATTACCCATTGATCTCTCGATCCAGTTTATTAATATTAATGGCTCGAGGGAGAACAAACAACTCCTTTGGGTGGGTTCCTCTCTCCTCCCTTCTTTACCCGGGAACAAACTACTCCTTAAGGGGTGGCAAGAAAGAGGGAAGGCGGTGGGATATTTTGTTAGAATCCAAGATCAGACATGCAAACTAGAAAATGCCTTCCACAAGAGAAAAATAGAAAAAGCCAGAGCAATTTGCATGAAGATGTGCAAATGAATAATATTCAGGAATTGAGTAAATACAAGAGATGAATTGCTTTATAAAAGAAATGTATGCATAACCCTAAAAGGAAACCCTAGTGTGCACACTTAATAATTAATAAATTATAATTAATTATTAATGTGCCTAAGTTTAGCTTAAGTAAAACTAAAGCGATAAGTGACTTAATTAATTAACCAATATGATTAAATTAATTAAGTGAAATAACTTATTACTCTAAAATATTTTAGGAAGTTCCTCAACACTTCTTATTTCCATGGATGGGTAAATGCATTCGATAATTAAGTTTACATCACATCTTACTTTCTTGAAGGACTGATCATCTAGATTCGAATCAATATCCTTAGTGGGTCGGATGCTCCCCGTAGCTATTTCAACCAAGCTTTCCACTTCTTTGGGCAGACCCACCTTTTGAAGAACCGACGGGTTTGTGGGTGGGATTCAAACCACTTGTAGCGACCCCATTAATATTTGCAAACCCCACCATCCATAAGGCCAATATCACAAAAATAACAAATTAACAAGAACTTAGGAGAAAATAAAGAAAGACATCATAACAAGATTCTTATCTCAAAAAGACCCAAGCCCATCAAAAGATGACATAATAACTTGGTGGAATTTAACAAGACCATATCACTATTAGCTCCAACAAAAAATAATTGTCATCTGATAGAAATAAGAGTCCACAACTAACAAACCATCTCAATGAGAAGAAAAAAATTGCTCGTAAGGGGCTTGCCATCTTTGGGAACTTTATTTTCAACAATGTTACAAACCAAATACTCAATATCATTTTCTAAGAGTATTCACTCTAGAATTAACACACTCTTTAAGCCATTCTTTTGGCTATTGGTTGATTGTAACAACTAGATAAAGACTCGTAGAGAGCTTATTACTAATGTCTCAATATGAACCATTACCAAACAAATCAACAACAACCATTACCAACCAGATCAACACCTTCATTGAGAACAACTATAGATATAATATTAAAATATGACATTTAGTTAAGAAATATGGATAAACAAGATTGAACAAGATAATTAGAGAAGAAATAAAAAGAAGACTAAAATTATGGGTAAGAATAACACTTACTTGGTTACTCTAAAGATCTCCTTGATACTTATTGATAAAAATTCAAATGTTCAATACCATTCTCCTCTAGGCATTATCATTTCTAATTATGCTTTGCACTTAGTGACTAATATTTGTCTACTTTTATGTTGGTAGAGGCATTATTAATGCTAAGATTTCACATTGTCTTTGTTATTCTCTTAGTTGCTTCTTTTTCATGTGGTGGTCTCAAACAAAATTTTGCTTGTCAATGACGAAGATATCAATTGTAGAAGATGAATGCATGGACTAGTCTTTAACTATTAAAGGCAACCTTTACAATTCTAGACACAAAAACCCTAAATTACATGGTATAGTTGAACTGATGAAAGAAAAAATTATCAAAGGAGAAAGAGTTGAATATTTTATTTTGGTAGATTTTTTTTAAATGCAATGATTCAAAAAAATCTTCACACATTTGCTTATGGCTACATAGATTTGATAGTGCTTTACCACCTAATAATCAAGAACAATTTGAAATTTTAATATATGTATTTTATACAAGAATATGAGAGCAAACCTAAAATAAGAATGGTAAGAAAACACCCCTATTCAACATCATAAAATGGGTTGAAACTCATTTTCCCTCCTTGTAAAGCTCACAATAATATACAAACAATCAATATGACTAGTTGGACCAGACACCACCTCATAGGGTTTTGATACTTGTGAGCTATCAAAGGACAAATGCCAAATACTAAATTAGGTTTTAGTTTGAGTAATTTTTTTAGCAGTTTTGTACTATCCCATGTAATCAATATGTATCATCATTCATTTATTATAGGTTGATCTCTTTAATTATGAGTTATAAATCTTTGATAAATAAATTATATTAAGTGGGTTGGTTAGCTCACTCAACGTTAGTATTAATAATGAGTGACATCACACAAATACTAGTTATGGTTAGATGGACAAAATTATAGTGCGTATAGATATTTGAGTAAAATGAAAAATAAATGGATATATTGATTGTTATATAATAATTAATTGAAATGCAATGTAAATAATTGAGAAAAAGACTTTAAATTGTCATCTTCATTAATATGATAGACATGTCTATTATTACTTTCTAATTCAATATAAATATTATAAGACTTTTTATGATGAATAGTGCACTTTTATTTTAAAAAATAAAAATACAACACACTAATTTACATAAAAGGTAGGTGGAGTTAAATCATGCCCCAAAAGTCAATGCAAGAGTCCAAAATATATCTTTCAAATTTTAAAAGAAGAAAAATAAAATGATATGACCATCAATTGAATCTAAATACTTATTTATATCGATTGCTATAGCATTCCTACAATAATAAAGACTAAAAAGACTTCCTTGTCTTTATATCTTCATTTTAGTGGTGTCCTCCACAACCAATAGTTTCCATATACACATCACTACTAGATTACAATCCCCAACACCACAACTTTTGTAATGGTATCATTTTAAACTTAAAATAGATTACATATTTATTAGTTTTTTGGTTCTATTTTTTCTTTTCTTTTCTTTTTTAATGTCTTGTTTTACCTTGACCCACATGCATCCTTCCTCCTATCCTCCTGGTCTTTTTAAGTTGTCTTGGTCTACAATTGTCCATTTTTCTCCCAGTGCTCTCTACTTTTATCCTGATGATGGATCACAGAGTGTGATCCAAAACGTTGGTGCAAAAAATTCACACACAATCGAATCCATAAATCACTTGGATAAATATATATTTTATTTATTTATTTTTATTTTTTTCTTTGAACAATTTTTCATTAAAAATAGATTGTAATAATCAACACCTAAATTTAATTATCATATGATTTTTATTTTTTTTGTAAATTATAATAAAATTACTAGAAGACCATAATACATGATAGAGAGTATTTTATATAGAATATAAAAAACTATATAAAATTATAAGTAAATATATCTAATTTATTATATAAATTATAAAAATAAAATATAGATTAACAAAAAGCTAACTTTAATTTGTGGTCGAGTAGGAGAGTTTGTGATGTTGGTTGGTAGGAGACCACGTGTCTTAATCTGTTTGGCCTCCATTATATATATGTTAGAGACTAGTCTTATCCCTTTATCTTATTTGTCACGAAATCTACGTGGATTAGATTTGGAATGTTAGTGATCTATGTATGATTTAGAAATATAATCTATAATATTGAAGATGATGTTTATCCTCATAGAAGTCAAATGCTAAATGCCCTTAAAAAATAGCTAAGGACATTTGTTAAATATGATAATAATTCTTCCAAAATGTTTTATTATAAGGTAACGTTTTAGTTGGTTAGATACTTGTTTTTCTGATAATTTCTAAATTTCTAATATTATACAATAGTTTATGTTTAAATAAATATGGATGCGAAATATTTTGGAAATTAAAATGCAATCTAAAAAATATTTGTAATGTATTTGATCATTATATCTATTGAGTTGCTCATTATGATGTGATATTATACATTTTTAACTACATGATCAAAGAGTCTATATAATAAAATATAACATGATCAATTTTAAATATAAAAGGTTCTTTTATTATTATTTATCTATTACTTCATGTAAGTAAAATATTAGTGTTTTAGATTTGCTTTGAAGTTGTCAACATTTGTGAGGAGATGGGATATTTTTTAGATTAATTTACAGCAATACAAGCTTCTTGAAACATGTCCATAGCATATGATTCTCATAGATCATTTGTATGGTTGTTCATAAATTTTGTAATGAATTTAGTATGATTTTCAATCAAAGGAAAAAATAATGTTATTTCTACTGTACAACATCTAGTTATTATTATTTTTTATCATAATTTAAAATGTGCATGATTTATCTCTATATTTTATTTATGTTTTGAAAATAGTTTAGATTTTGATGTATTTTGAATACACATGTTTCCTATATATAATAGCTCAACACTTGATATATATAATCATTATAATTTATTCATATTTGAACACATACTTGATAGATTGCCTAATGTTTAGAATAAAACTTGATTTTGTAAAGCACTAAAATCAGAAATTAATATGGTTATGATTGACTTGCCAAGTGACATTTCCACTAAAGTAGTAGAAACTACATTTGTATTGCATAATAATATTCGAATTTTTGTACAATTATTTGATAGATGGTTTAAACACTTTTAATAGATTGGTTCAAGAGGATAATTTTTTGCTGATAAAAACATTAAGTATGCTTGTTTTGAAACATTTTATTTTAATCAAATGATATCAATGTTGTTATTTATCTTATTTTATTTACAAGATTGAGCATCACTATTTATATTAAAAAAATGGGTTCAACTCTGAGGTTTGGTCTTACCCAATGCATATGGCTAGCGAGCAGTTGTGTGCATCCTAGAGGATTAGTCTCACCTCAACTCACCCCTCCTAGACCCCAACTTGCAAAAAAGTAAGACCAAGGCAAGGTTGGTTGGACGTTGGGTTGGGTCACAAGGACACCTCTAGAGAAATTAAAAAAATGACATTTAAATTAATTTATGGATCTAATCATGATTTGAATACTTGTAGATTTGGTTGGATGTCATAACCCTTATTAAAAACCTGATTTAGATATTAAATAAATTTTCTCTTGAAATTTTTTCCTTTTAAGTTTTGCAAAGCATTGCATTCTAATTAATATGTTGTTATTTTGAATGGTAAGCATTTTATCTGCACCTTTCAAAATTTATAGTCTTTGTTGTTGGAATATTTTAGGCTTTAAACATTGAAAAATATTTGTATTATGTGATGTGCATTGTATGACCATTTTTGTTTCCACATAAGCAACCAACTTGTGAATAGTCTTGTTACAAGAGGTTACTTGTTAGGATAACATGATATTTAACTACAATCTTAATGTATAATGTTGCATCTCCAACTTTTTAAGAATGGGTACTTGAATACACATATAGTCAAAAGATTATTATATTATTATTCTCTTGATTGACTTGGAATATTAGTTGTAATAGCATTCAAGGAGGAAGATGGGAGTATAATGGTGGCGGTTACAAACTAATTAAAGCATGTTTAGTTGTCTCATATTTGAGTTCCATTTTTGGAGGAGTGTGCCTATGAAGTGGAGTGGTCAAATATGTTTGGGAGTCGCATTTTCTATTCATCGATTCATTGGTGTATCATATGGAGGCATTGGGATTTTACTATAACATGATTTTGGTTGATCATAGTTTTAAGAATCCACTTGTGGTTTCCTCTAAACTCTTCTCTATTTAATGTGTGTACTTGATAGAAGTTTTATGTTTATTTACATGCGCACATGCACTATTGGAATTATATTAAATTGAAGGGGGAAGTTCAATTATTTATATACTCTTGCTTTAAAGATTAATATTGACATGTGCTCTCTTTGATGATGGAGTTTTTTTCTTGAAAAGATTTATCCACTTACATTTAAAGTCATATGTTTATGTTTATATCTTATGATTTGCTAATTTATTATTTTATAATTTAAATACTTCCACACATTTTTTTTTATTGTCAACTAAATGATGATATAATTAAAATTTTATATTTGTACACTCTATTAGCAATCTTTCATTTGTAGTAGTTTACTAAGTTTGACAACATTTAGTATTAGAGATTTAGTTATGTTGAGAAGAGGATATCTAGATTCTATGGATCCATCTTATACACTTGGAGTAGTAGTTTTAAGAAAAATCAAGGGAATAATAGGATGATATAGGGGAAAGTAAGGCTAAAGAGAAGAGATGATAGTCAAGAACTAGATAGTGTAGGAAACTCAATTTCCAGGAAGCAAAACCCAAGACAATAAAATAACACTCACAAAAATAGAGAATAATATTTGTCCAAAATATGGAACTCTTAGCAGAGGATCTCAAATCCCTCGAAAGCCTCGTGGATACATGCAAACTACGTACTTACAAAAATACCAAGATTCGCAGATGCAAACTCTTTTCCCCAAAAGTTACTCAAAATCGAACTAGCCCATCAATAGACTCATTTCGGTTTGGAACCAAAGACAACATTCGAGATAGGATTTTTGGTGGTTTGGCACCAAAATTGCAATTTGAAATTCAAATTTAAATTCACATTCGAAAATTAGCACATTTCTAAAATATGCACCAACTTCTAGAAGCCATAACTTTTAATCCGACCGTCGGATCTTCAATGATAATACCTTTTTAGAAAGCTCTCGAAAAGGTGATGTTCCACAAAGTAGGCCTAATGATAGACTACTTTGACATTTCCATTAAATTTTAAATAATTCGAACCTCACGCTTAGGGCCTCAAATTGGACTCGTAAGGTTTTTCAGGGCAAAAACCAGAAACTGGAACTTGAATAACTTTCAAACCATGAATGATCTTTACTTGATTCTTTCACCAAAGTGCTTATTTTTCCATCCTAAACCTTCCCATAAATTTCTTTCTTCCCATGCCTTCAAATTCATACTTGCTAAAATAAATACTGAGCGTAGTGCCTAAAAGCAGCTCAAAGTTGGAAACTCTTATTCATCTAAAAGGTATCCAAAATGCAAAACATCTACAAAAAGAAAAAGAACAGAAAATAAATGGAAAAACATCTTTTTGGGTGATGCAAGATTTCACCACACCACTGGATGCCCCCGCAGATCGTAAACTCAAGTAGAGGTGGTTGTTATATATGATTAGTGTGTCAACCCTTACTTAAAAATACTCATATCTACATTCTATGCATTACTTCTATAATATTGTATTGATCTTGCAAGGTGGTCAACCACTCTTGCTACTATATAATAGCTCTTGAAAAGGAAGGTAATCTACTAATTTTCAAATAGAAGGAACCAAAACTAGATGGGGGACTAGATTTTTGTAATTGTTCATGGATTACTACTATGAATGAAATGACTCTATCCTTGTTTCTTGTGCTCTTATTTTTCCTTAGAAACCCAAAGCGAAGTCAGGTATTTGATCATATAGCTCTAGATGAAATCTTTCAATTGGATCAATGTCAAATAGGTGTATTTTAGGTATTTATTTATTCTCTTTGATAATATCATCACTGACCTAAAAAAATTTCTCTCCTTTCCTAAAAAATTAGGGGTAGATATTTGGGAGCTTTGATTCACTACCCTTGGTGTTAATTCATCAACAATTGATATAGCTACTACTTTTCACTCTACCTCACATTTAAGAACTAGACCATATGTAGGAGCTTCAAGCAATGTTAGAACATAGGGAAGGGTATAGATTTATGGATGAGGATCTAGGTAAGGAAGGATGTGGACTAGGATTGGAATAATCTATTTGTAGCTAAATCACACGATTCAAGAGAAAATAGATAGACAAGGGCTAACTACCATCACAAGCTAAGATGAATAGTAATTTGGTCACCTAAATTAGCTTAATTTGACTTTGGAAATCCACAATTAATCATCAATCCCTTTAAATTTATAGTGAATAAGGTATTCATTATACTCTCTTCAACTCTTCTTGCCTATGAGTGTGTCCAAGATCTATGTGATTTTGTAACGCCCGTCATGCAACCCAGAGAACACAGACAAAGCAAACAATTTTTATTTTTTTTAAACATTACAATTGAACATACAAGAAACATTAACCATAAACATATAACACATTACATTAATACACTTAGTTCTCTGGGGCACGCAGGGTTACTTCACAAACAACTAACAACGAAACAAAGATAACAACAACACAATTCACTACTTATAGCTATATTCAATGATCACACAAGTTACAAGAAAAGATAGAAGTGATTTACTGACTTTGGCAATAGAGTCCACTTAGGTCAACTTAACATACCTCTTACATTCCATTTTATTGACAAGTCCTGTCTCTAATTCTCAACAAGACCAAGAGCAGTCCTAGGGCCCACCTAATTCCTCGCCAGAGCTCATCATCACTGGACAGCCTTGCTCTAATGATATAATTCAAGTATGAGGCAATCAGAGTTCTACACAACTTGAGCTCCAACTCATTGGACTCCACTGCAACCAAGGGTCTACTCAAAATACTTCTTCAAGAAGGAATTCCACCAACACAAAAGTAACACAGCACCACAAATACACACTAGCCTCAATCCTCTATGCATAAGCATTATGTGACCCATACAACATTACATACTAGAGGAGTGGGTATGCCACCCTTTCTAGGGTCCATCACCCCAGATAGTTTCTTAGGCGGCTGCCACCCACTTAGGTGAAGCCGAAGACTGAAGAACTAGGAAGCATAATCTTGCAAAAATAAAATAAAAATAGCCTACTCAGATATTTATTCATCCATGTAAAAGAAAGGTCACAAGGCATAACAACAGTAGCCATTAACGACTTGCATTCACAATTGGAAGACCAAACCACTCGACAATCCAGTCAATCATACTCACAAGAGTTTTAAAAGTAACTATCCCTATCAAGGACTTATGAATCAATGGTAAAAAGAATGTAAGGAAAATAATCATTCAAGAAATTGTCTAAATTCATTTACTTGCATTGGCCTTCTCATTTATCTAAATGTAAGTTGATCAAAATCAATCATTCAATTGTTTGGTTAAGTATGAATACAATCCAAGCATTAGTCATGAAGATTAAAAAAATAACAATTATATTCTATTTAAAAGTCAATACATATTTACACCAATCACTTACATCCACTAGCACACTCAAGCTATACACTAAGAAGAAGAACATTAGATATTCATTTACATTTTATTTGCTCATCAATTAAGAAGTCATTGAAAATAATAAAAGAAGTTATATAACATCTTCTATAATGAAGCCTATAAATATATATATCTACGCAAATGGACACATTCAAGCAATAATTCATAATAGGCATTTGAAATCATCACTAACAAATTTCTTTAACAACTTACTAAAACTAAAGACTATACATATAGTAGAAATAACAATACCTAAAAGTAACCCCTAGCAACAACCACTATTACTAATACAAACATCGTGATAGTATTAAACTAACATAAAGGAAACGATAAATTCTGAAGAATTATTTAACTCCTCTTTATAAGTTATCTAAAACAACTAAAGAAAACATTATTTTAAAGATCATCATCATTCCGACTTTTAAGGATATCACAACATTGTGAAATTGAAGATATAATTCGATAATCTTTGCCATAAGGTAATAATCACGACTGTACTTTGCTAGTCATTCATCCAAATGTCTATGACAATAATCAACTAATTTTCAGACTAATATTTAATTATTCTTTTAATGTAAAACAATTCTACATTCGATCCTTTAACTATCCTATAAATTTAATCAAATCCCTTTCAATTATCTACGGATGTCAATAAAAATCACTTTCCTACTAGATTAATCACCTAGGAAGGAATCTTCTTAATTAACAGTCATCACTACAACACATGCCCATCAAATAGAAGACATTGATTTTGTAATCAAATTCTGAAACAAGGCCTTCACTCTAAACTCGAATGAGAGAATCTATGATTAACTCACAGCGCCATACAAGCACTAAAACATTGAAATAAAAGAAAAGGTAGACCAAAGAACGAAATCAACATAACTAAAAATGAATTTCAGTGAAATCGAAGAACCCAAAACCACCATCGAATTCAAGCACACTAAGGAAAATTAAATTTAAATAGTATAACTTAACCAGGGTCGAAACAAGTAAATGCGAACCAAATTATATGGCACAACATAGACAACTAAGCAACAAGGGAATAATAAGGTAGCGACAACTTTACCAGTGAGGGCAACATAGCATATTCTCATCGAAGCCAAGTAATATGCAAATCCAATCTTTTGCACATAACATATAAGTTTTGAATACCAAGTATATATTGTAAACCATCGAACACCAAGATATAGTTATCAAAATAAAACGAGTATCCAATATCAATTGTATGGCGGAAAAATAAAATATCAATGTATAGGTAGTATCAATTCAATAATATAGAGCATCTAAAGCCAAGATATAATATATGCATTGTAAATAAAAGGCAATACCAAGCAACGAATGTCAGTTAAAGTATACAACCAATGAAAGAAAATTGAATGCTAAGCATAATCAAAGTATCGAGCTGCTGGCAGAACTAATGAAATTTCCAGAGAATGACATGCAACGACTATCATCTAAATGTTAACATTGAATCTCAACCATGAATACCATGTACACCAAAACTAAGAAGAGCTATATATTTAAAGTGCTATCTATTTTATCAAAACTCAAAGAAAGAATCATGCAAAATGCATTGAACTTAGCTCAAGGTAAACTTAAACTGGCAGCTATGGCACGCTACGACACATACAAGATATGCATAAAGTGTATAAGAGTTAAGAAATGAAACATGACTTTAAGGGTCACGCATGCAGGATGGAAGAACCTCTGATCACCAGCAACGAGACCAGTCTTAGACTGGTAAAGGCGTAACACTAGAAGACTTGATTGGCTATGCATTGAATTAATTCTCTATAATGATTCAATAAACAAGGCTACAATATTTCATTCCCATTATATATATGTCAGTTCGGTATTTACTAATCACCAGAAGCAATGAAGAGTTGAGATATTAAAATCTGAACGCGAAAAGTAAGGGAAGCCATGATTTTAATCTGATATTTCATACTTTGAGCTGGGATGATTCAATGAAGTTGGGTGATTTCAAGCAAAGATAATTGGTAGGAGATAGATGAAGGAATTTACTATTTGCAGAATCGACTGCCTGAATAAAACACCACCTTTGAGTATTCATATTACACTTATTGTCTCTAAATAATATTATCAGTAACTCTCGAAACTATAGCAGGATCTTACACAATGATTGCTAGATAAGGATTCTCCTAGATGGACAAAAATAATAAATCATAAGAATCTTCTGGGTTAGACAAGGTTCGACCCACCTACAAAGCTACATTAAGCTTGTGCGGGATCTTATATACCCAGACTATGTTACCAATTATAAAAACTGGAAGTCATCTCATCGAATACCAAACATAAATTTATTTCCATTGAAAACTGAATTTAAAGAATTGAATGAAAAACTAATATAATGTACAAATAGCAACCACCTTACTCAACATCGATTACATGCAATATGCAAAAATAAAAGTCAGACCACACAACAATATTTTCCCAAAAAGATCTACATTCTAAATTTAGCTAATCGCCCTCAAATGGAAATCAGCTGCATGAAAGAACTCATTGTTGCCATTCAAAGCAAATGCAAAGCATTGCAGTTTCGGTAAAGGAGCTTAGAAAAAGTTCTTGTATTTCAAAAGAAATGTGAGATGTCTTACATACCTGCCTTCTTAGATCCCCACTAGATCATACGATTTGCAGACTCGAAACTCTTTTCCCCATTTTTGCTTGTTCCCTGTTGATATGGTAATGCTTTGACCCTCCAGCCTAGCCATGAGCAACCGAATCCAATTGTGATTGAATCGGCCAAGACAAGAAGAGTATTGTCCAAGGGTTGTCCTCCCACAGCCAAGAAAATCCTTAATCTCCTGACTCATTTCCAAAGTATTCCTCCAAAAATAAAAGATCATACCTTTTTTTTTTTCAAAAGCTCTCCAAAAATCTAAATAAAAACAATTATATTTTTTTTTTAAAAGCATGTTTTTCAGATAAATCTCCAATCACATTCGTTCTTTCATCTTTTTTCTATTCTTTTATTTATTTATTTTTCTGTTTTCAATATTTTTTTGTTTTAATTCCTGTTTTTACAACTTTACTTGTAAAGCATATTATCCAATTAATTTAAATAATTTATTCTGATAATAATCCTCAACCAGTGAGTTAATTGAAATAATAAACACAATTTATTATTTAATTAACATTTAATAAACTCATGACTTTTTCAAAAAAATAAATTAAATAATTAAATATTTAAATACAATTTAATCTAACATTTTAATAAATAATATTACCCTTATTTAATTAATTCAATCTCAACGTATGAAATACAGTAGAAGCCCTTGACCTATCTTTCTCTTCCGACTTCTTAGCCGTGAGGAGTACTATAGATTTCTCTCATGATTGCTCTAGTATCTCCTTTTCTCCAATCAAGGACTTCCACTAGTCATGAATTCCTCAAGACCTTTAGGTGTATGGTAGGAATATAAATAAGATAGATTGAATATCAATGATATTTTTAATATTTCAGGAAACTCAATCTCATATGCATTCTCAAAAAAAAAAAAACACAATGTGGCACAAACTAATCGTCTTTAGTTTTAGCTTGATATATGATCCTCCAAATAAATGGCTCCTTTCTTATATGCTCCATGAGTAACTCACCCTCTAAGTAATCCTTCTCTCTCTAATTATTATATTTTTGTAACAAATACTTTCCAATCTCTAATATAATTACTTCTTGACTTTTGTACGAATATCCTTCTTGTGTTGTTTGAAGTGCTTAGCTTCTGCACTTATGTATCTACCTTTGAATTCTACTCCAATTAGATAGATGACACCTTGTGGAGATTTTAAAAACATTATTTGGAACTTAATACTCCATAAATATCTATTTATAAAGTTGTATTTAAACTATAATGTGACAATACAAAGTCCCATTATGTGGGCTTCTCTCCTACCATATATTTGACCAAATTTCTAAGATTTTTATTTTCAAGCTCTATCTATTTATCTATATATGGATGATATGAAGTTTCTAATTGATTTTTACCCCTAATTTATTTCATAGGGTGTACCATAAATGACTAAGGACCTTTTTTTTGTGGTTTGACATAATGCTTCACAATAATCCATGTAATTAAACTATCTACTTGAAGAACAAAATACTAGCTATTTATGGGAAAAGATGTCTATAAATTTTATCACATGCCTAAATATTTTTGAAGGGAATAATTTCATCATGGTAGGGGTGGATAGACTCAAACAATATACCCAATTTTTTATATTATCACATCATTTTATAGAAAGTATAGTAGAAAAAGGACTTATCAAGAATATACAAAATGTGTATGGTACCCCAAAAATTATCATATCTATTTGTGATCCTATATATATATATATTATTCTCTAATTTGGATACTTAACTAGCTTGTAGCTCTTCATATCATCCTCAATTATATGGGAAAATCAAGGTAGTTAACAAGTGTTTGGAGGAGTATCTACATTGTTTTACTTCCGATAAGTAGTCTCAATATTTGCATGGCTACCACTAGAAAAATGGTGGTATAACATGATGGGAAGAAAAATGGATACCTAAAGATATCACTAATGTCCTAGGGATCCCAATTGGATTGACTAACAACCTCACAAGGTGAGTCAATTCAAAATTAGGAAGGACCTAGGAGGGGGTTCTTTGAGTTCTAAGGGGTTCACCACGAAGCAAATGCTTGGAAAAGAGAATGTTGGAAAACACAATGTGATATGAAAAGTGACCTAAAACTAGAAATGTAAGCTAAATAAGATATGAAAATAATGAAATTATGCAATAGTAAGATAGTATGTGTGTACCTGGGAAGTCTAGAGATGTTGTGAGGATTCTAGAAATGTAAAGAAGTTGTCGAAAAGTGTTATGGAGGACTAAGATGCCTAGAGTGGCATATTAGTCCTGTTGTTATTTTTTGGGGAAAATACAGAGTCTTCGGATGTCAGAATTGGATCTCAAAAAATCTTTGAAAAATAAGCCTGGGAGGACTAAAATGCCCTAGGTGGTGTATTAGTCCCATTTTGAATTTCTGTAAACTCTGAATAGGATCCTAAGTTCCAAGGTCTGCACTTGCTTCCCTTCCGATCTTAGGTTCTGAAACTTCTGAATATGGCCTATAGGCGAGTTTACGTGAAGATGACAATTTTGAAATGCAATTTTGCAACTTTTGCAACTTTGAAGTCCAAGTGATCTTCAAGTCTCCAACCTAGATCTACAATCACAAATATGCGAGACAAAAAAACTTTTTGATTTATAATTAATGGGGGTTTGCCTTGGTCAAACCCCTTTTAGGTAATTAAACCAAATGATGAAATGAATCATGAAACATGAAATATGTAAATGATATCACCTTGTATGATGTCTTGTGAAGAAAATATGCAATCTACCACGTAGTGGCCATGAAGAATGTAGATCTTGGATCTTGGAATATGATGTGAACAATGGTTACAAATAGATCTTCAATACTACATCCACAATCTTGACTCAACAACATGAATGGATGCACTAAGCCCTTAACATGATGCTTGAATCTTGATGATGGATTCAAATGCTTGACGAAATTCTCTTGAATGCATAAACTTTCCTTAGGAATGAATACTTGAATGCTTGTTATCTTGTTATATGAAAAATGAGAGAAGGAACCTTGTATTTATACTTATGATTAATATCCTGAAATTGCACCACAACAAGCCAACATATGAAATCATTAAATAAAGGTAGCTAAATCCCACCCAAATTTGAAATTGAATCCTGAAAATAAGCCAAGGAGGACTAAGACACCCTAGGTGGCATCTTAGTCCCAAGGATCAATTCTCGGGTCACAGACTCCAAAAAGGGACCTTTTTAGGTGTTTTCAATATCAAGGTGCCAAGACCCATGGAGGAAAAAGATGCCCTAGGTGGCATTTTAGTCCCACTCCACAAATCAAGGACACACAGAGAGAAACATTAAATGATCATTTATCTTTTGAGGTTTGTCAGGATTTTCCATAAAAATATGTAGTTCATTAGGCTTGTGGATGTAAAATAGGGCCAATTAAGCCATAAAGAAGCATAAATAAAACAAGACAAACCCAAACAAATGTTAAAATGCAAGGGTATGCATTTTGCTACACTACATTTAGCCCCCACTTTAGTGAGATGATGAACTTGCTTCAAACTCACACTAAAGTAGTCAACCACACAATCAAGAGGGGTTCAAATGTACCAATGTTAGTAAGATAGGATGACAACTATCAAGAGGGACAACCAAGCCCCCAAGTTCAAGATCCTATGACAAACCAACATAGGCATAAAGGAACAAACATGTGGATGATATATGAAGCCATAATCAAATCGCCAGCATACACCATTAAGGACAAGAAAAATGAAAAATGAAAAACTACAATGGATCAAGCTTTGACTAGCCATCCAACATGGTGGACCGGGTCTAGGTTGTTTGTCCAAAAGGTTTACAAGTGGAACACATTGTCCACTATGCAAACAAAACTGCATGCTCATGAGGGCTAGTGGGAGCTAGTTGTCCACTAGGTGAGCCCTAGGAAGTCCATATCAACGTCATAACCCCATGACTATGATAAGGACAAAAGAAAATGCATACTCACAAGGGCTAGTGAAGCTAGTTGTTCACTAGGTGAGCCCCAAGGGACCATATCAGAGCCATACCTCCATGACTTTGATAAGGCACAAAAGATGCAATAAGAAAGAGAGATTTTTCTTAGTTCGTGCAAGGTCTCATCTTAGGGAACATTGCACTTAATATTTCCAAGATAAGACAAGTCAAAGAAATATCACACTCTCAGAGGAAATCAAACCCAATGACACTAGCAAGAAAATGATGCATCACAAGAAGAAAGAAAATCACACAACAAAACATAAGTGTCGATGTATGCCTCCACTTTAAAGTGGCTAAGCACACCCATTGTTGTGAGAAATTTCTTTAAAGTAGAAGAATACATGAGAGCCTACTCTCCGAAAGCCCCATGCTAAGTCATATGTTTCTAATAAGCTACGTCAAGGAGAATGCATAACTCCTAAGACATCACATGTGAGCCAACTTAGAGCATGTCATCCACATCCCAAGCTTGCCTCTTTAAACCCCTCAAATTCTCCTCTGTAGAAAAACTATAAGTAAAACCCTTTAAAATTTATTCAATAAAATTTGGTTGTGAAGATTTTTTGTTTTGAAATAAAAATCATTGTTATTATGGATTTAAGTTATTTGCTTGATTTATTTTATATCTGGTATGAAGAGCTGATTGTTTATATTATTTATTCTATAAGTTGAGTATATATATATATATATATATATATATATATATATACGCCTACTTATATAAATATATGTATTGATACAAATTAAACAAAACAAAAATATATGTACTATATATTCTATCTATTATTTATTTTTAAGAAAAATCTACACTAGTGAATTTCTTGGAATAAAATATAATTGTGAAAATTTATGTGTCTGAATTTCGTACTTATACTACAGTACAGGATTAAAATATATCAAAATATAAATAAATAAAAATTATATATATTAATATATTGGTTAAATTTGTGAAATGATTTTATAAAATGAATTTGCTTAAACAAATCTCAGGTTTCCTAATTTCTTTCATGTTTTTATTTTGAAAATGAAATTTAAAATGAAATTAAATTGAATTGAATTAAAAATTTAGTTAAAAAACATATAGTACTTTATTGTATATCGCACCTGCACTTAATTGACTGTATCGCTAAGATTAAAATTCACACTGATCAAGTATCACTCGGGATCACAGACGTTAAATATGGGATTCCGCCTCCCATTGGGAGGTATGCATTACCACCAAAAGGGCTGCGTTATTTTTTTAAAACAAATTTAAAATTTAAAATTCTTTTTTTTTGTTTTATGCGTTTTGTTTTTTTTAATATGTATTATATATATTAATATATATATTTTATATTACTTAAATATATATATATATTAATATATATATTATATATTATTTTATATATATAGATTAATGTCTATAAATATATATTATATATATTATTTGTTAATTTTTATAATATGATTTAAAAAGTAGGATTTTTGATAGATGTTTTTTTTTAATTTATTATATATATATGTGTGTGTGTATACGCATATATATATATACCATGAGTATATATGTTGGGATTATAAACTTAATATGATAATTTTTACAAGTTATTATAATATAGTGAGATTGAGAAGATTATGAATAAGCTATGTGATTATAAATAAATAGAATAGTGCAACGTTATAGTGTAGGTTTGTAAATTAGAAATAAATTGTGCTTTGAATGTGATCGAATCTTCTCGAGCAATGGATTTATTTTATAGGTGAAATTTGTTTGTTATGTAAAAGATTTTTATGGTATTGTTTATATAATTTCTCTCTCTCAAGATTATTCAATTATTTTATTTGTGATTTTCTTTCATTTGGGTTAGGTCATGTAGAAAACCCTAGAGTCAATGTATCATGTTATAGGTTCTTGAGTTGTGGTTTAGGACTTCCATAGGTTGGGTTACTGATCTTAAATGGGATCTCGTATTTTGATACTTGGTCTTTGATTTGGTCTTGGTTGTGATTTAGTTTGTATTTGGATTGTACCGGTTGTGAAGGTCATGTATAGGATTGTGGGCGAGATGGTTAAGCCTCGCGAATGATTTATTTGATTAGTTCAGTGGTACTTGTTGGTACAATCCTGTGGTGTTTGATAGTTGGTGTTGAGTGACTAGAGAGAGTGGCTCTAGTGGGGGTCGGTGCACAAAGGGGCTGTCAGGGTAACCCACGTAGAGTTGTATTAATTAGTGATAACCTAAGTAATAAACCACGGGTGGGGATTAAACACTAACAAGATAATTGTGATGCCCCGTTCACCTATTAGTGCTATCATAGACTAAAGGGGATCGAGAAGGCCGTGGTTGGCAATGTCGTTGCCTTGTCATCACGAAAGGTTAACGACTCCGCATGAGTAACCCTATGGAGTGGCGCCTTGAGATAGGCTGTCAGGAGAACCATAGATGGAGGCGACACGTTAACTTGGTTGTCTGGAGAATCCATGTAGAGATGGAGGCGGCACCTTGTGATAGGATGTCTGGATAATTCATGTTAAGCCATGCGATGAAACTCTCCTCTAACATTATGTTTGTGTTATTTTACTGAAGTCCTCTAGAAGTGATTTATTGATTTCTCTTTGGTTGTTGTTGGAAGTAGTCTTTGATATTATGTCTTGAGTTTCATTGATGTTGTGTTT
>VDFB02000008.1:136681638-136733657 GCA_007258455.2 Sequoia sempervirens | reverse complement strand
TGGCCAAAGTAGTGTAAGTAGCCACTGTTTACATTGTCAGTTCATTGTGATCCATGATTTCATTCTAAGCAGGGAAGTCATACATGTAGGATGTATCCAATGTATGGTAGCTCTAGATATGTAGGACATAACACTATGCTTAGGAAGGTCAGGATTATGGGGTTACCAAATGAATCTCTTTGTCGAAGGGTAGGGCCATCTTACTAGTTAGGTAGATGTGCGAGAGACCACAATAAGTCCATGGTTGGTGAAAAAGCATTTGAGTGATGCTCTCCCTCATATAGTTGGCAATCAGGATTTGAGGATGTAGCACTAGTTTGGGGACACCTAGAATTTATGCACCAGTGATGGGGACATCTAGGAGGTATGCACCAACATTGGGGACATCTAGATCATTGCATTTTTTTGTATATATATCATTGAGCTCATGGAAGCTATGAATGTAAACATGTATCCCAATTCTTATTAAGAAATTGTAAATGGGAAATATTATCACGATGAAATTATGTAATGTGAAATCGTTACTTGAATTATTGAAATGATTCTTTGTTATGCAATGAGAAAGTTTGAAATTAATGTTTCAAATGTGCATATTTCTTTTTCTTTATAGTTCAAATGTGCATCTTGTTAATCATATGGAAATAAATTTTTTATTTCTTATAATGTTAGTAGCATAAACTATTCACTTGTGGGTAAAACATGGTAAAAACAATAGGTAGAACAATGGGCATGTTACACATGGTATCAGAGCTACTAGGTTCAACACTAGAACCTATGTGCTCACTATATTTTCATCCAACATTATATGAGTCTAATGTTTGGAATTCTTGTGCCAACATGGTGCATCTCAATATGACTACAAGGAAGTCAGTAATTGGTAATGGGTTCTACCTAAAGGCCAAGAAAGAAAGGGAAGCCATTGTTTGAACCATAGAGGGGACCAATTATGATAACACTATTTTGTTGAGTGACACTGAGACTTTTAGTCATGCTCTATCATGCATCAGTCAAGAAAGGAGGAGGATGCATGATGTTGTTAACTCTGTACCTCCTATCTCTCTCACCAAGTCAGATTCTTTATCACTTTCCAGGGATATCCCCTCATAATGTAGTGTTAGTCCTACTATGATCTTTAGGGACCCTCATGTTCTTCCTATGGCGGAAGTTATTGTAATAACCTCAAATGATGAATTGGAGGGATATGTCCCCTGAAACCATGTATTTGAGGATAGGTCTAAGGGTTATTTCCCTTTTGACAATGTATGGGAACAAAAATCAGAGGGGTATACCCCACTTAGCTAAGTGTCAGAGAGTGAATTTGAGGGATACTCTCCCCTAGACTATTTGAATAGTCATTCCATGTACCAAGAAGACGAGTGACTTCACATAAGGAAGTTCATCATGGGCCTCAATGCCCAAATAGGTGGAAAGGTAGATGTGCATGGTCCTGCTACCATGGACTTGGTGTACTAGAAAGCCATTAAGTGAGAACAAAAGCTTAAATCTATCTCGAACTACCATGAAAATAATCTTAAGAAGTTTAATTGGTTGCAAGCCAATCAAGCTTCGAAGAAGCCTAGTGAAGGGTAGGATTACCAAAGGAAAGGGAACAAAGGATCTTGTAATAGTCAAAATAATTCAAGGGACAATAGGGGGAACAATAAAAATAACAACAATGCTAGTAGAAATGAAGGTAGTTTTGGAAGGCCTGCATCAAGGATTGGACCATTGAGAGGATGTTATACTTGTGGTGGAGATCACTTTACAAATCAATGTCCCAACAAACCACCAGGAATGCAATCACAAGGGAATCAACTACCTTCTCAACGAGAAGCATTCTAGCAAAGGATTCATGCAACATTAGACAACTGACAAGCGGAGTACCAAATCACTCCTATGGAAATATCATGTACTTTGTTTGGTACGCCTATTTCCATTCTTATTGATATTGGTGCCATTGAAAAATTTGTTTCTCCTAGTATAGCTAGGAAAATTTCTAGAAAATATGGCTATATTGAAAAGTCTTGGATGGTTGAATATGCAAACTAGACAAGAGCTAAGATGGAGTAATGTCTGTTAGTAGCAAGGGTTGAACTTCCAAGTTTCTCCTCAGAAGTGAATTTGTATGTAGCACTCGGGGATGAATTGGCTATGGAAGCATAAAGCCAAAGTAGATTGTCATGCAAAAATAGTGGAATTTTTAGATGATCTAGGAAATTGGGTGTTCAAGTGCGAGGAACACCAAGAGAAGTTAAGTTGTGGAAAATCTTCACCGTACAAATGCATAGGGCAAAGAAGAAAGGTTGCCAGCTCTTTGTTGTGAAAATGGAGAAGCTTGAGGAATGTAATGAGTTCATTTCTCAAGATATTGTATATTATGGACCACAAGACCCCCAAGATGCCAAAGAAGGTGAGGTGGTGGAATTTGGAAAAACAAATATGGAGAAATATCCTATCCTACGAAAATTTGCAGATGCATTTCCAAATGAATTACCTGGATTTCCTCCCAAGAGAGTGTTTGATTTCTCCATTGACATAGTTCTAGGGGTGGAGCCTATATCTTAAGTGCCATATAGGATGACCACGATAATATCAATGGAGTTAAAATCTCAATTGGAGGAATTGTTATCCAAGGGACTGATTAGACCCAGTGTTTCACCTTAGGGAGCACTAGTAATCTTCGTGAAGAAGAAGGATTTCATGTTGCACTTGTGCACTGATTATTGTTTGCTTAATAAAGCAATGATAAAGAATAAGTATTCATTGCCATGTATCGATGATCTCTTTGATCAAGTGTGAGGAACAAAAGTTTTTTCAAAAATTGATCTAAGATCAGGTTATCATCAACTGAGGACCAAAGATGAAGATATTTTCAAAACAACTTTTAGGACTAGGTATGATCATTATGAGTTCATGGTCCTACCTTTTGGGCTAACGAATGCACTTGAAACATTCATGAACTTAATGAATAATGTATTCAAAGACTACTTGGACAAGTTTGTGTTGGTCTTTTTGGATGATATTCTTATCTATTCCAAGAATGAAGAGGAACATCTCCAATATCTAGAGATTGTTCTCTAATGATTGAGAGAGCATAAATTGTATGGGAAAATATTTAAGTGTACTTTCTTTTAGAAGGAAGTGCGGTATCTGGGTCATGTGATTTTAGTTGATGGGATTGCAGTTGATCCAACAAAAATAAAAGTAGTGCTTGAATGGCCAATGCTTAAGAATGTGTTAGAAGTTAGAAGTTTTATGGGTTTGGCTATTTACTATCGAAAGTTTGTTGCAAAATTTTCTAGAATAGATTTTCCAATTACCTCCTTACAGAGAAAAGGGAAGAAGTTTGTGTGGATAGAGAAATGTCAAGCAACATTTGATCAATTCAAGGAAAAGTTGACCACAACTTTGATACTAAAAGTACCAGATCTAGATGGTTATTTTATAGTCATCACCGATGCTTCAGGAGAAGGTTTGGGTGGAATGTTGAGGCAGGATGGGTGAGTCATAGCCTATGAATCAAGGGAGCTAAAGCCTTATGAACAAAATTATCCTTCGCCTGATTTGGAATTAGTAGTTATTGTTCATGCATTATAGATGTGGAGACACTATCTGCTGGGAAAATATTTTGAATTGAAGGTCGAACATCACGATCTAAAGTACTTGTTTAATCAGTTGAATATAAATGCAAGGCAAAGAAGGTGGTTAGAATTGATATTTGACTATGATTTCAATATCAATTATATCAAAGGGAAAGAGAATCGGGTTGTAGATGCCTTAATTTGTAGGAGGCATATCTCCTCAATGCTATCAATTCAAACTAATTTCAAGGGTCATGTGTTGCAAGAGTCCAAGGGTGATTAATACTATGAGAAAGTCAAGCAAGCACTCTCAGATAATCTGCAAGACCCAAGGTGTGAGGGATTTCACTTTAAATCTGATGGTTTGCTAAGGTTTAAGGGAAGAATCTACGTACCTAATTCTATGGAATTAAGGAATTTAGTATGGAAAGAATTTCACACCGCACCATATTCTGGACATCCCAAAGTAACTAAGATGTTGGTTGATGTTAAGCCATTGTATTTTTGGAAAGGAATGAGAAGGGATGTTGCAAGATTTGTGGCAGGTTGTTTAGAATGTCAGAGGGTAAAAGTAGAACATCATCACCTTGCTGGACTTTTGTATCCTCGTGAAGTTCCAGAAAGTAAATGACAAATAATTAACATGGATTTTGTGCAAGGTCTTCCAATGTCAAGGAATAAGCACAATTCGATTCTAGTAGTGGTGGATAGGCTTATGAAGGTGGCTCACTTTATACCAGAGAATCTGTCTGATGAAGCTCCTGTTATAGTTCAAAACTTTATTCAAGAGGTATTTAGGTTGCATGGAATTCTTGAGAAGATTATTTCTAATAGGAATGCTCATATGACATATAGGTTTTGGAAAACCATGTTTTCTTTGCTTGGGACTTAGTTGAACATAAGTTTAGCATATTATCCAAAAGCGGATGGTCAAACTAAAAGAGTGAGCTAAATGTTAGAGGATTTATTGAGAATGCATTGCATGGATCAACAATACAAGTGGAAGTGGCTAAGTAATTCCGTTGCGGCTCTGCTGGTCACGAGTTCTAGTCTCCCCCGTCCCGTGGTACCGGAGGGCGTGTCGCGCCAGCGCCGCCGGTCACGTTAAAAAGCTAAAAGATTTAAGATAGCAGCCATTATAGGGACATACGATCGAAAAAAAAAAAAAAACAATACAAGTGGAAGGATTATTTACCTTTGGTTGAATTTGCGTATAACAACTCTTATCATTATGCAATCAAGATGGATCCATTTGAAGAATTGTATAATAGGAAGTGTCAAAATCCTATAAATTGGGATAAGCTAGAGGATAAGATAAGCCTTAGGTAAAAAATGTTATAAAAATGGAGGAGCAAGTTGGTATTATTAAGTAGAGACTAGCAAAAGCTAATGATAGGTACAAGAGTTAGGCAGATTCCAAGCTTAGGTACCCAAACATTTCTCAGTAGGGAAGAAGGTTTTGTTAAGAGTTAAACTCATAATAGTTCTATAAATTTTGGAAAGTCATCCAAACTAGCTCCACGTTATGTAAGTCCTTTTGAGGTTCTCGAGAAATTCAACCTTGTTGTGTATAGAATTGCTTTGTCCTTAGCTCTTTCTTGAATGTACAATTTCTTTCATGTATCATACCTTAAGAAGTACATGCCAGGGGATAACCATGTTATTGATTAGAATGCTTTACAGGTACAGGACCCAGGAGTGGTAACAATCGAGCCTCTCAAAGTGCTCGGAACATGTAAGCTTCACTTATGTAATAGAGAGGTTTTGTAATGCAACGTCTAGTGGGATCAGTATGCAAAAGATTTTTCCACTCAAGAGGAAGACTATCCTGAGATGAAACAAAAGTTTCCTCAAGTATTGCTAGATTTTGAAAACTCCTAAAAAACAATGATGTTTTATGATGTTATGTTTATGTTTTATGTTATGGTCATTTTTGATACTTAATAATAATTCGGGATGATGATTCATAAGGGGGGAATATGTTACACCCCATTGTGTTGTTACCTATTTACTATTACCTTGATGGGTTAAAATGCTTTAATATATTTATGATTGCATTTTGTATATGAATCTTGATGGAAATATGATGAATGAATGTTTAATTCAATTTGATATTTTATAATGTTCTGAAGATGAAAATATATGATGCATGTGAATGTAATGTTATCAACTAACTACTGTTGTGATGTACTAAGCTAGATGCATGAACAAATTTGAACCTTCGGAAGAGGGGGAGTATAACTTAGGAAAATAACTTGCTTTGGTAACCCTGGTGAGCCTAATTGAGCATATACACACTCACTTCCTAGTTGGTCTGGTTGAATTAAGATAGCTCAGAAAATGGTAAGTAACCTTCATTCAAGGTTTGAGTATGTTTTGTATTGGTATGTGGTTTAAGTCTTTGAATGTTCCTATTTGTGGATATGTGATTAAGTCTTTATGTTGAGTGAAAGTTATTCCTCATATGTTCACATTTTAATCAATAAAGCATATACATAGAATGTATATATGTATATATGTACATGTCTATGATAACTCATACATGTGAGTATATGCATGCATGAGTATACGTAGATAGAAGTATCTACACATGCTCATGAACAGATAACCCATATGCATGAGAATAAGATTGGACGAATGCAGCATGTATATATACATGCACTTCGTGTATATACATATACATATACATATATATATGTGTGTGTGTGTGTACATATATATGTGTGTATATATATATGTATATGTATATGTGTGTATGTATATACATATACATGTGTGTATATATATATGTATATGTATATACATATACATATATATATATATATATGTGTGTGTGTGTATGTATACATATACATGCATTTCGTGTATATATAAATATACATATATATGTATATATACATGCACTTCATGTATATACATCGATCAATAAATATGAGAATATATGTGTTTAAGTATGGATATTAAAATAGTGTTACATACATATGTATATACATATGTATACATATATATATATATACATATGTATATATATATATATGTATATGTACATATGTATATACATATGTACATATACATATATATATATATATAGAAGAGGGAGTGTAATATAAAGACATATATATAGTGAGACATAGAGAGCACATATGTGGCTGCTATACATATAGAAGGTGCATATACATGTATATGCTAAGACATGTGGTTATGGTTATGAGAAAGACATGTATATGTACATATGTATATACATATGTACATATACATATATATATATACATATGTATATATATATATGTATATATATATATATATATATATATATACAGGCACCCTTAGGACCTGATATGCCTCCTAGGAGGAAAAGTTTGGATTTTTTCTTTGTTTTGGGTTGTTTCATGTTAATAAGGTCATTTTTGAACAATTTCCAACATTTGAGGTCATTTTGCAAAGTTTTGTGTGATTTGTGTAAAAGTTGCAAAAATTGCAAAAATTGTTGTTAATGTCGTCATTGTGAAAGTTGTCAAAAGTGTATTAAAGTAGCAACTTTGATTAGGAAGTTAGTTGTGGGTCGTTAGTAGTTGGAAAATTATTGGGAAAGAATAAATACATGTTGTAAACATGAATACCAAGGTTGGACAAGGTTGGCAAGAGTTTGAATAAAGAAAACTTCAATTTTGCACTCTAAAAACTATGTTTTTTCTTGCAAATCTGACTGTTCTTTCACATTGTACGGACTTGTACTTATTGGTATGGACTAGAAGTTGATTGGGAAAGTTGTTGGGGTTCATCATCTTTACAATTATTATTTTTATACTCAAATCCATTGAGTTTTGAGAGAGATGAGCATTTTTGTTAAAACCATTCTAAACCCTGCCTAGGGTTTCAAACTTGCAAAAAACTGCCATAACTCAAGTTTCATCCATGGGAAAATGTTAAAAATTGGTGGAATTTTTTTTCTTGGAATCATCTACATCTTGAAATTTTTGGGATCATTTCATGCACATGGGAAGGAGATCTCTTCAGCAGAAATTTTTGATTTTTTCAGTGAAACAGTCCCAAAAAGACCCTAGGTTCATTGTTGTTTTGATTAATCTATACATTGATTGTTAAGGAAAGGTGTAGAAATCATTATGAAATTATTTTAGAAGTATGTATAGGCCTGAGAATCCACAGTACAATTTGTTTCCTTTGTTTGGTGTCATTCCCTTGCATATACCTAGTGTTAATAAGCCTAATTGCCCCATTAGGTCTAATTAGAAGGAGGACAGTCAAATTTTGAGCCCATTCGTACAAATTAACCCTACCTTATTTTTGGATATGTGTAATAATGGCCAAAAGGGTATCTCAAATGGGTTTTAATTTATGAAGATCAAGTCTACTCCAAAGGTTATGTCCAAAAAGGCCTTTTTGAAAAGTTATAAGCAATTATGGTGATTTAAGAAAGAAAGCCCATTGTTTGAGGTTTAAAGGCACTTGTGGTTGATTTTCTGAGGTTGTTTGGTCATAATACACCCCTTCTCTACATCAAATATATATATATATATATATATATATATATATATATGTATATAATTACATTAATGTAAATGTATATACATATATATTAATATACTTATATATGTATGTATATATATAATTATTTTGATATATGTTTTTATATATATTTAATTGGCAAGTATTGTATTTAGTAATCATGAGGATATATATATATATATATATACAAGTCTGTTGACTTATTCACCTTATGCACTTTATTCACAACTTTTATGCTTTGGCCATTATTTATATGGCAGTGCTATGCTTATTACAAAGCATTTTAATATATACCAAACAATAATATATATATATATATAATTGTTTGGTATATATTAAAATTCTTTGTAATAAGCATAGCACAATAACATAGCACTGCCATATAAATAATGGCCAAAGCATAAAAGTTGTGCATAAAGTGCATAAGGTGAATAAGTCAACAGACTTATGCACAACACATAAGTGAAGGTAGAAACTAGTCAAACATTGCAAGTGAAGGTGAATATGGTTTAAAACAACAATGACTTAGTCTACTCGTGCATGAATAAAGGGCACTAAAATATGAAAGGTGGTGCCAAAGTCTGTAGAAAGTGGAAACCAATAGAAGTCTAATACTTGCGCCATATCTAGGTAAAGCTATATGATAAGCATGAAACTCAGTCAATGCAAAAATGGTAGAAATTTGTAAAAGTAGTCAACTTGCAATATGTGTATATATATTAATATATACATATACATTAATATACTTATACATTAATATATATACATAAGTGTATATATACATATATATAATAATATAATATGTATATATATACACATAGATATGTATATATGTATGTATGCATGTATGTGTGTGTATATACATACATACATATATATATATATATATATATATATATATATATATATATATATATATATATATATATATATATATATATAAACACTTATATTAATACATATACAGGTAAGAGATTTTATATATACATACATACATATATACTTATATATGTATGTATATATATATAATTATTTTGATATATGTTTTTATATATATTTAATTGGCAAGTAATGTATTTAGTGATCATGAGGATATATATATATATATAATTGTTTGGTATATATTAAAATGCTTTGTAATAAGCATAGCGTAATAACATAGCACTGACATATAAATAATGGCTAAAGCATAAAAGTTGTGCATAAAGCGCATAAGGTGAATAAGTCAATAGACTTATGCACAACACATAAGTGAAGGTAGAAACTAGTCAAATGTTGCAAGTGAAGGTGAATATAGTTTAAAACAACAATGACTTAGTCTACTCGTGCATGAATAAATGACACTAAAATATGAAAGGTGGCGCCAACGTCTATTACATATTATATGGCAGTGCTATGTTATTGCGCTATGCTTATATATATATCCTCATGATTACTAAATACATTACTTGCCAATTAAATATATATAAAAACATATATCAAAATAATTATATACATACATACATATATAAGTATATATATATATGTATTTATATGTATACATTATAATTATATGTATATATGAATATATATATATATATATATATATATATATATATATATATATATATATATATATACATAATACATACATATATAAGTATATACCTTCTATATATATATATATGTATATAAAAACACTAATATAAGTTATATATATGTACATATATACGAATAATTTTTATATATGTATATGTATACATATTATACATATGTATACACATGTATATATATACATATATATATGTATAGACATGTATATAGATACATATATATATGTATATGTATACATATTATACATATACATATACATATATATATACATATGTGTGTGTATATATACATATACATATATATGTGTGTGTGAATATATATACATATACATACTTGATGTCAATTATGGATATACTTGGAAATTAGAATTCTATAAGTTGTCACGAAGTAGAGTAGTTGGCTACCAAAGGAGTTTTTGTTACTATTACAACCACCTGAAACCAAATAAAAATAGTAAAATTGTATCATTGCCATACTCATACATACAAAGAAATGGAAGTAGAGAATCATAAAGAATGCAATAGTAACAATTCATAAAATTTATGCATTCACTATTCAAGAATCAAATACTATATGGATCAAAATAAATTATTTATCAAACGAAAGACCAATATGATTTTTCCAATATAATCAAATTGACTATAAAAATAATAATTTTTAAATAGTAAATTAAAGCCTCAATGTTTAAATAGTAAGTTAAAGCCTCAATAACTAATGCCAATGTTTAAACCCTTTAAGAAATACAACCTAGTTATTGAATCTAATTCAGTTTGATCTTTATATCCAAGCATGTTGATTTCTATTCCTTTATTATTTATGTTTGAAAGGTTATTTGATTATAAATGCCTTTGTTTGGGAAAGATTATTTTTGGAATGAATGATATGCTTGTTCTTATGAACTTAGTTATTTCCTACTATTAAATAATCTTGTGTGATTCTTGATTGAGTCTTGAATTAGTGAAAACCTCTTATTTAGAAATATATTTATATTATGTTGAAGTATGTATGGCTTAAATGCTATTAGAACTATACTTAGTTTGTTAAGTCTATTTGGATATTGCATGAAAAGTGAAATGTGAAATATGTTGCTATCTTATAGTGCTTTTATGAAAATGTCATTTTGAACATGAGAGGGTAGCATGGTTATTCTCGGGGTTAGAGTAATCCATGGGAAAGTGGGTAACCTAGCTGGACACTAGTATGTATGCATGTATGATTAGCATGGTTATATCTGAGGTTAGAGTAATCCATGGGAAAGTGTGTAACCTAGTTAATTAGTTTTTTATAGACTTGGTTATTCCTAGGGTTAGGGTAATCCATGGTTAGGGGAATAACCTTGTTGGATAATTTGTTATAACATCACCTTAGATTGAATGTGTGTTATGTTTATGGTCAATACCAAATCGAGCTAAAGGGTGGGTGGAGAGATGACTCACACTTGAAGTACTGAGTGTTGAATTCTTTGGCTAAAGTAGTGTAAGTAGCTAATGTTTACACTGTCAGTTCATTATGATCCATGATTGTATTTTAGGTAGGGAAGTAATACATGTAGGATGTATCCAATGTATGGTAGCTCTAGATATGTAGGACACAACACTATGCTCAGGAAGGTCAGGATTATGGGGTTACCAAACGAATCTCTTTGTCGAAGGGTAGGGCCATCTTACTAGTTAGGTAGATGGGACCCAGTCCATGTTGCCAGGCTTTATGATGCCTCCTCATACAAATAGTAATCGATTTAGCAGCCAGCCTCGTACCCAGAATTATGTACCAGAAGTGGAGCATCTAGGAGGGCACCCACTTGGGGACATCTTTAATCATTGTATTGCTCAAATGTACCCGAAAGAATTATATAAAACCAATTTATTACCATAATGTTAGTAGTACAAATTGCTCACTAGTAATAAGAACAATGAGCATGTTACAAAAATTCAATAAATTCACATATGTAGCAAAAAAAATGTGAGCATTGCTGCATAATAAGCCTTGACCTTAATAGTTAAGATTGGTTTGTATTTGCGTAAAGGGTTCCAACATTGGTGTTAGTTATTTAGAGTTCATATTGGGTTGTATTGCTTAAAGGGTTCCAACATTTGAGCTAGTTATTCAAAGTTAAAACCATTAAAGGTTTAAACATTGGTTAGTTATTGAGGCTTTAACTTACTATTTAAAAATTGAGGCTTTAATTTACTATTTAAAAATTATTATTTTTATAGTCAATTTGATTATATTGGAAAAATCATATTGGTCTTTCGTTTGATAAATAATTTTATTTTGATCCATATAATATTTGATTCTTGAATAGTGAATGCATAAATTTTATGAATTGTTACTATTGCATTCTTTATGATTCTCTACTTCCATTTCTTTGTATGTATGAGTATGGCAATGATACAATTTTACTATTTTTATTTGGTTTCAGGTGGTTGTAATAGTAACAAAAACTCCTTTGGTAGCCAACTCTCTACTTCGTGACAACTTATAGAATTCTAATTTCCAAGTATATCCATAATTGACATCCCAAATTCGGGTTGTATTGTAAGCAAACCCCTTGATTTAAGGGCCCACTAAATTCCAATCTTGTACTTGTGGAACTCTTTGAAGAAGTTTTTTAAATATTTCATTGTTGATAAGACATATAGCATGATATGCATTGCATATTAGACTTTAAAGCCAATTTAACATCTAATACATCACATTTGATGCAAACAAGCCAATTTTGAGGAGAGAATCAAACTTACAATTTATAACTTAAGTCTAATTTTTGCTTCAATTGAGGTCTATAAATGCTAATAAATGTTGAAGCTTTTAAATAACTTAACTCTAACAAATAAGTTGACTTAAAAAATTCTTACAAATTTTCCTTATGATGAACACTATAAAGAGAACACATTATAGACCATCAAGAAACAAAATATGCTTATGTTTTATGAAATGTGCTAGTAGTTTTCCTTCTCACATTTTAATGTGTAATAAAGAGGTTTTTTAAAATTTTGGAGTTTAAAATTGTAACTTTTACCCTAAGGCAATTTCATATTGTTTTAAATTATATAATGAACCATCAATAATGATATTGTATATTGAAAGTATTTTTCGATAAACGAAACTACTACATGGAATTTTATGGTCAACAACCTTGTCTAATTATGCCTATATTCTAATTTTACAAGTAGCTTAAAAATGACTAGCCAAGTGTTATATGATATATTCCTTGTTGAAGAAAAATTTGTAAGAAGAAATATGTAAGAGTGTAATTGATAGAGATAATCAACATACACCAAAAATGGAATTTATTTGGAAGCTTCTTAGGTGTCTACATGTTAGTGTAGATATGCGCCACAATAAAAATTCATAGGCCTAATTGAAGAAAGTGGCAATCTAGAACCTTATGGAAATGTATGTTGAACATGATCCAAGATGAAGATGACTCCTCTAAATGCTAATCAATACTTGAACTTCCAACCATACTATATGAGCCTTACATAGGTTCAGTTAGAAGAGCATCATGGGATGTTGTCTGGACTTATCAAGAATTCTATATTCAAGGCCTTTGATGGACTCAAAACCCCATATAGGCTCCAATTTATTTGGGCACTCAGCTCCACAATAACTATAGTTGATTAATATTCGGAAAAATTCAAAATTAATATAGTATTTGTTTGAAAGCAAAACTAGCTATTGCCTTGGGGTTGACCCCATAGTGAAATGGTAAGTTGCAAAGGTAGTAGATACATTGCCATAGGTTTGAATCCCATGGTGGATGGTGTGATGTCCACTCAGTTTGCTTATATTAGGACAACATTTTGGCTTTCATCTAGACTATATGATGTTGTTTTGATGACTCTATGTTACTACTTGATAGACATTATGACTTTGTTGGATTCTATTCAGACATGGTGATATTTTGATGAGTAGATGTGAAGATTGTTTGATCATATCATGATGCTATGTTTAGTAACATTGATGACATTATGATGTTTGGTTTAACGATGATAATGGTATAGTGATATTTAATGTCTTTTATTTATGCAATGTTTTGCATAATAGTTAACTATTAATTTGAATATAATGGATAAGATGTATATGTTCATGTGTTGGTGATGGGGACAGTGTCACATCACTTGCTTGCGAGTTCCTTGTGACTGTGATTTCCCCATCACAGTGTGGTTGTTTGTTCCTTCATGTATATGTTTGACACTTCGATTTGCTGCAGGCTGCAGGTATGGGTAATCAACGCCACCTATTATCAGGTTTGAACGTGCAATACCCCAATGGAGCTATTGTTCAGAGGTTACACTGGGTCCCCCACTTCGAGCCATCATCCTTTTCAAGGATGAATTTCTGTTATGAAACCCCATTATTAAGTCTTTGGTATCGTTTCATTTCCGTGTGCTCAACTAACCTTTGTCATGTTTTCGTTTGCTATATGTTTACTAATCTTGGAGTCATGCCTGAGTCTTGAGCTTGGTTTGATTACTTCATTTTATTTTGGATGTCAAATTTTGAAAGCTTGGCTAACGATAAAAAATAAAATATATAATTAAATTAAAGGATTAAATTAAATCCGTTATGAAATTAAATTTCATTAAGTCAAGAGTAAATCTTTAAATAGAATATATAAATAATATATATGTATATATAAATGTGTGCAAACATAAATAAATGTATAGATATATATTAACATGCTTGTATAAATAAATTACATAAGATATTTAATATAATAAATTAATAAATAAATTGGCATTTTGTGTGCAAGATAAGTGACAGGGAAAATTTAATTAAAATTTGAAAAGAATGGAAATTGAAAGGAGTGGAGGAATAAAATTGGTTATGGGAGATTAATTGGGAGAAAGTGGAGTTAACTCCACAAGGGCAATTGGTTTTATTGCTCCAGGAAGAAAATAAACTCATTTTGGTTTTCTTTTGGTTTTTGCCATGAAAGGTTTGTGCCTAGGAATTTTCTTTTGTTGAGATATTTGTGTAGAGGTTTGAGCCAAGAAGAGTTGGAACGGTATTGAGGAGTGGAAAAATCTAGTCTGGTACTAGGAAATTCAGCCAACATCTCTTCAACCCAACGTTCTGAATAAACTAGGTTCTTTTCTGGAAAGATTTCTTCCTCTGTTTTCTTCTGAAAAGAAAATTTAATATGGAATACCAAAAGTTTCTTCTTAATCTATTGTTGCCTTCAATCTTCATAAAGATTTTTGTCTATTGATAATTTCCCCTATTGCAATAATCTGAGTTCTCTTTTTGTTGAAAATAGTTAGTCACTGAATGATGCATCGATATTGATTTGAATTCAATTTATTCTTAGTTTCCCCTATTTTCTCCTTTTATGCATGATTTATTCTCAACTTCTTTTAAGTTTGGCGTAGGTTCCACATTTAAATGGTTTTTAATAAAATTTTAAAGTTCTTGGTTTAAGTTGTTTGTTGGAATTCACTTTTATTTGGTTGGTTTGATACACAACCAATGGAGGTCACATAAAATAGAAGCCATGTAATTTCTGCACTTGTCCATTAAACTCGCATATTTCATATTCTTTACCTAGGAAACTCTTGTAGTATATTAGTGTATTTCATCATATGATAAATAGCGAAAGGAATCTTGCTTATTTCAAATTGAAGCTTTAGCCTTTGATAGGTGCATGGAGGCATTATTGTTGAGATTTAATATAGTTTATATTCCTTGAAATTTACAGACTTTTCCTTTGAATATTGCATGCTCTGCTTTAATGATATGATATTTAACTTTTAAAGATCATGCATGATGTGAAATTTGGGAACCATCGCCCAGAGGATTGGGCACAATAAATGGCCACTCATTGTTGTTGTGCCTCCTTTATAAGACCATCCAGCCAAGCTGATTTTGGCCACCAATGCCACCAAACTAGTTTATTGTGTTTAGTTTGAGCTTAAAGTGCCCATAGCTCACAGTGAGATGAATGCCGAGCAGTTTCCCCTCTGTCCCTCTTTGGGTGTGCACTTCAGAGTGCTGAAAGAACTCATTCTTAAAACAGTTGTTTAGAGTTAAGCCATACCTTCTATCCATCGATTTCATTTTGTGTTTGCATGTCTTAACTAGCATTAGTTATAGTGTGAACTATGAGTAAACTTTCGTTCTCCCTCCGTAAGGTAAGCTGTCTTTCCTGAAGAATTAGATAGATTGAAAAGAATAATTTCTGATTCTATAAAATTTAATATATCTATCTATTCCAAATTAGTGTTTTGATGAAAATACTTTGTCCGTTCTTCACCAACGAACTGAGCAATGCATGAGGCATCAATTTAGTGGGTCAATTCTGAGTATCGTGTAAATATCCAGAAAAAGAGTGGCTATTATTGGAGTCAATTTTCCCTGTGGTCACTCTTTAATCTACTATTTTGTCTGTGTAGGACTCCCTGTTAGTCTGATGATCATTTTCTTATCTTATCACAATTATATCTAGAAGTTCGCCGTTTATTTATTAACTTGAATTCACCTCTTATCCCATGGGCTATGATTTATTATATTTATCTACAAGACATTGTATAAAATGATAAATCAAATATGTATAAATATATATATTTATATATGAGTTTATATGCATATATAAATCTATATATATATATATATGCATAATTGCAAATCATAATCCTGTATGTGATTACGAGCTATATTAATTTCAAAACTAATGAATCACTCATCAGTGTATGTAAATGTTTTGGTATATATATATATACACGTATGAGTATGCAAGGTTGTTGTATAGGTATTAAGAATAAATTGCAGCCTACGTTGAAACTCATGTGAATTAGGAAATAATCCATTCCTTAATAAGAATGATACAATCATGATTAACTTGATGAAAATCAGAATATGAACATATATTAAACCCGAAATGAAGGATTATGCTTAGAGGGATAATTGAATTTATTAAAAGAGTCCTTGTAACCCTTCCTTGTATCTATGGTTGTTATTAGTGCCTGTCTCTTAAAGGTGTGTTATATGTATGGGAAGGTTGTGAAAGTAAACTGTGGAGGATTTCTATTCTAGTTATCTTGTGATGTAGATATGAGTCTTCCAGAGGCCAGGGTGTAATGTTCTTGAGGGAAATATGATTGCCTAACTTGACGTGTGATTTGTCTTGAGTATGTTTGATGGTCAACCACCTTGCATGTTATATTTGTCTTTGTGATGGATGTTATAGACTTGAGAGCGAGTTGAGTAGTGCCTCGTCTTGTGATTCAGTTGTGTTTTGTGTCATGCAAGTGGAGTCATTTTTCAGTTTTTCTGTGGGTTAAGGTTGGAAGTAGGGAAGTGGCTTCCAATGGGGGCCGACACACAAAGGGGTGCTTGGATAACCCATGTGGGAGTTAGTTAATAAGTGATAAAATTAAAATTTATTAGGGGGAAAAGGGTAGTTAAAACATTAAATATGATAAATTATACCTCGCTCAACCACAAGTGCTCGTGTAGGCTTGAGGTGAGATGGGAAGGCCTGGAATGGCATAATCGAACACTTCATCTCCACGAGAGGAAGGTCGATTCCACATAAGTTGGCATGAAGGGCCGGAGATCGGAAGAGGCTTCTAGGATAACCCATGATGGGGGTCGAGGCCTAGGAAGAACTACCTGGATAACCTATGTCCAATTATGTGATGACACTTCCCTTACAACAACCACAAGTTCCCATGCTTATTATTTTATCTTGAGTTCCTTTATGCCTCTGGAAGTATGGTCATTGATGTTGTTGTTCTTGTTGATGTGTTCATCTTGTGATGAGATTTTTTTCACCCTTAGAATATCTAGTTCTTGTTTATTAGTTGGTGGGGCCCTTTGTAGCCTCCTAGCACAGGGGGTGAATCTTTGGATTCACGTGGTTGGGTGGAACGTGTTACGTTCTCTGTTGGGTTCCCTTATGTTCGTGATGTGGCGATTCATCTGATCCATTGTCTTCAACATTGCACCTATTTCTAGGAGTTTGATCAATATACTTGTGATATGTATTGTATTTGATCATTTATCATGTAACTTGTAGAGCACTCTTCACTAGATTCGAGGAAGTATAATTGTACAAATGTATATGTAAATTGAATTAATGTATCTCCTGTATGTAAGGAATTTTCAATCAGTGTCATTGTACTTGTTAATGGAAATGAAAGTAATTCAGTTATTCTTATATTTTTATTGAATGGATGTTCTCATGGTTCATACGATCTATTGTGATGAATAAATTCTATTCTTAATGATGTTTAGTGTTTAAGTATTAATAAGTTTTGTAGTTTTGATAATGGAAAATAAGTAATTGAGTCATGCACCCTAGGGGACTTAGGAAAATAAGTAAAGTTATGTTCAATCTTATTGCGCAACATTGCAATTTTAAAAAAAAATTGTCTATTTTTCGTTGTATAAGTTTTGTCCTCTAGGGTTCTCGGCGGGTGTTACACATGGTATCAAACCCCAGGTTTAAACACTGGGTGCTTTGGGTATGTCAATTAGCCCATTGAGTTGTCTTAGATGTAAAGTTTGAAGTTTTTTAATTCCTTGTTAGCCTCGTCTAATACCCTGTACTTGTCTATGTAGGATCATGCCTAGGAGATGGGGTAGAGGTTGAGGGCGAGGTAGAGGTTGTGGTGGTGGCCATGGGGCCAATCACCAAGAGTCACGTCTAGAGAGTTCTCATGATTTAGATTGTGAGGAGCATCAGAGTTCATAGAACAAACAGGGTGGTGTAGGACAAAATGTGGGTCAGCCTGGGATGGAGGGTGCTCAATTGTGCCAATTACTAGAGGAGTTTCTTGCCTGGCTTAGTCTGAGGCAAGAAGGAGAGCTGTTAGTGATTCAGGAGAGAGAGATCTCCCAGGAGGAGGGAGTTAGTTGTTGATCAGGATGTTGTTTTAGCTGGTCACATGAGGGACCTACTTCGAGCTCGTCCTCCAACTTTTGATGGGTCAGGCAGTGGACTAGAGGCAGAGACTTGGCTTTCAACCTGAACCGATGTTTTTCTATGCACCCTTATGGAAGCAATACCAAGGCCAGATGCACCATTATGCATCTCTGAGGATTTGCTTCCACATGGTGGCGTATTAAGGAGCCAAAGCTCCATCTAGATATTGACTCAATGTCATGGGAGATGTTCCTTGAGCATTTCAAAGCCTGATTTCCATATGACCATTAGCAATAGCACTAAGTAGACGAGTTTCATGAGCTTAGACAGTTGGCTATGTCAGTGGAACAATATGAGTGAAAATTCTATGAACTTAAGTAGTACGCTAGTATTGATGATGATGAGGGCATGCTAGTACAACATTTTATTAGGGGCTTAAATGCCTGCATTAGTAGTGGAGTTTCGGTGTTCAAGCCGAAGACCATGGAGGTTGCCATGGAAAAGGCTTGGATTGTTGAGGAGAATCTAGCTATGGCCTTAGGTGGACAAACGAGGGTTCAGATTGGTAGTGCACCTTTGATAGGGTACAGTTCTTATGGTGGACAATCACAATCAACAGGTCCATCTAGGAGTCAGCAGACACCCTCTAGGGGTGGCCAACACCAGTAGCAATAGCCTTCATAGTCTAAACATAAGAATTCTTGATCTCATCAAGATGATAGATCTCAGCCTAAGAGAGACAGAGACAGGAATTGGAGATGAATGAAACATTACCGCTCTGAACAACCAGCCTAGAGTTCACAGTCTATAGTTAATAGGGGCAATGTTTAGCAGTCTAGTGCTCCACCTGGTAGTAGAGGTTTTGGAAGAGGTACAGGGTGCTTCTCGTGTGGACATCAAGGTCATATTGCTCATTAGTGTCCTCAGAAGGGCACTACTGGATTTTCTCAAAGACCAGCGGCTTCTAAGCCGACAATTGGGGACGTTGGTAGATCTCACAGGGTTTTTGCTGTGGTTGACGACTGCTAGGCTAAGCACCAGGGGACTATAGTTGAGACATCAGGTGTGTTACAGGGTGGTATAGTTTATGCACTTTTGATTTAGGAGCTTCCTACTCCTTTATTTCCCCCTCTGTTGTAGCACAATGTGGATTGGTGGCAGTAAAGCAGGACGATAGATGGCAGGTTGAGTTAGCTTCCGGTGCTAAGGTCACAACTGAGTCACTTGTCTATGGTTGTAGATTGAGGATTGGATCTCTTGACACCATGGTTGATCTGTGAATCATTCCTTTGGGGTCTTACGACATTGTATTAGGTATGGATTGGTTAGAGACCCATAGCAGTCATAGATTGTCGCCGCAAGTCGGTGAAGTGTGTTGATGATTCTGACAGAGAGGTTGAGGTATTCGGTAGTTATGATTCAGAGATCTATTTTATTGAGGATGATCTTAGCCATGCAGTTGAGGAGATGTGTGCGGAAAGGCTGTCAGTTATTTGTAGTCACAGTCAATGATTTGGAGTCAAGAGAGAGTCAGGAGGAGGTATCACTTGATAGTCACCCCATTCTTAGACAATATGTTGATGTGTTTCCTAATGAGATTCCAGGGATGCCACCTAAGCGTGACATCAACTTTAAGATTGATCTTGTGCTTGGAGCTGAGCCCATTTCATGAGCTCCTTACTAGATGACTACTCAGGAGCTTAAGGAGCTCCGATTATAGCTTGAGGAGTTATTAGAGAAGGGATTCATTTGTCCTAGTGTCTCTCCTTGGGGAGCACCAATGATTTTTGTGAAGAAGAAGGATGGGTCCCTTCGATTGTGTATAGACTATTGATAGTTGAACAAGGTGACAATATGAAACAAATACCCATTGTCGAGGATAAATGACTTATTTGATCAAATTAAGGGTTCCAGGGTGTTCTCGAAGATTGATATGAAATCAGGTTATCACCAACTACGCATCTTCGAGGTGGATATACACAAGACTGCATTTTGTACTCGATACATACACTACAAGTTCATAGTGGTTTCGTTCAGGCTAACGGATGCACCCTCAGTGTTTATGAGTATGATGAATGGTGTGTTTCACACCTACCTTGATCGGTTTGTCTTAGTATTCCTAGATGATATATTGATCTATTTTAGGACTATGGAGGAGCATGAGGATCACTTGAGACAGGTGCTACAATGCTTGAGAGAGAATCAATTGTATGCTAACTTGTCGAAGTGTGAATTCTTCAAGACTGAGGTGAAATATATTGAACATGTTATATCTGGTGAGGGCATTGCAGTGGATCCTTCCAAGATCCAAGCGATCATTGATTGGCCTGCACCTACTAATGTGTTAGAGGTTCACAATTTTATGGGGTTGGTAGGCTACTATAGGTGTTTTGTAGAAGGGTTTTCAAAGATAGCACACCCTATTACTTCACTTCAGAGGAAAGGGAAGAAATTTGTTTGGTTAGAGCAGTGCGAGGCAACATTTTAGACTCTCAAGGAGAGGTTGACCAGTGCTCTGATTCTAGCCATTCCTGATCCTTCTGGGGATTTTGTAATATGTACAAATGCTTCCTTAGAGGGTATAGGAGCCGTGTTAATGCAGGAGGGTCGCATGATTGCCTATGAGTCTCGCAAACTCAAGGATCACAAACTGAATTACCCCACACATGATATTGAGTTAACCACAGTGGTACATGCTTTGACGAGGTGGAGGCATTTGATTTTGGGGCATAGGTTTGAGCTGCACACTGATCATTGTAGTCTGTAATACATTTTTACATAGCCCAATTTGAATGCCAGATAGAGACGTTGGATGGAGCTCTTATGTGAATATAATTTTGAGGTGAAGTTCATCTAGGGAAAGGAAAATGTAGTTACCAATGCACTTAGTAGACGAAGGCATGAGATATCGGTAGTGACTCTCGGTGTGGATTTGAGGAATCAAATACTTTCTGCACTTCCTTCATATGGTTGGTATCGATAGGTGAGGGTTGAGGTAGAGTCAGGTTGAGCCTTAGAGGTTAGGTTTGTAGGATACTCCCTCGAGTCAAACGGTCTCTTGAGGCATTTGGGCTGAATTTATGTACCTTCCATTGGTGATATTTTCTCTTTGATCATGTTAGAGGCACATCAAGCACTGTATTCAGCTCATCCTGGTGTCAAAAAGATGCACACTAATCTTTGACAACTGTACTTTTGGGCCAGTATGAGGAGAGATATTGCTGATTTTGTGTTTAGATGTCTTGAATGTCAGAGAGTGAAGGCAAAAAATCAACATCTTGCAGGACTTTTGTAGCCTCACTTGGTTCTAGAGTGGAAATGGGACATTATCTCAATAGATTTCATAGTTGGGTTGCCCATTTCTTCACGATGACATGATGCCATTATGGTCACTATGGACAGATTGAAAAAAGTGGCTTACTTCTCTCCTGCCCGTTCCTCTTATAATGCTTCATTAGTGGCCAAAGTATTTATTGAGGACATTGTCAGATTACATGGTATACCTCATCGGATCATATCATATAGAGATCCCGTGTTCACCTCAGCACTCTGGACGTCCCTACAACATGCTTTGGAGACTCAGTTGAACTTTAGTTCAACATATCACCCAGAGATGGATGGGAAGACTGAGAGGGTCAATTAGATTCTCCAGGACATGCTTCAGATGTATGTCATGGATCAGTAGACATGGTGGGAGGACTACCTTTATCTGGTAGAATTTTCATACAATAACAGTTATCATAGTTCCATAGGCATGCCTCCCTTCCAGGCATTGTATGATTGTTTGTGCCAGACACCGTTGAGTTGGGAGCGTTTGGAGGATAGAGTTCTGTTGGGTCCATAGATGCTCTAGGAGATGGAGTAGCAAGTGGTTCATATTAGGGAGTATTTGGTAACAACTCAAGATAGACAAAAGAAATATGCCGATGCTCATAGGGTGGATCATCAATTCTCAGTTGGTGACAGGGTGTTTCTGCGTGTGTGACCGCAAAAGAGTATGATCCGTTACGGAAAGGGCTCTAAGCTTGCACCGCATTTTGTGGGACCTTTTGAGATCTTGGAGAGGATTAGACTTGTAGCATATCGTCTTGCTTTGCTACCTAGTCTCTCGTGCATACATGATGTATTTCATGTTTTAGTACTTAGACCATATTACCCTAATTTATCTCACGTCCTCAATTGGAATGCATTATAGGTAGAGGATGAGCAAATAGCTTTAGAGCCCGTAGGCATCACTCAACATAGGAGGCTCACACTCATAGGATGGGACATAGAGCAGGTTAGGGTCCAGTGGGATCCAAATGATGAGGCTTCGACTACCTGGGAGGATGCTTCCAGGATGAGGGAGCTTTATTAATATCTGTTTACAGGCTTCCAGGAGTAAGCCTAGTCCTAGGGAGGAGGATGTGATGCCACCTTAGTTTTCTCATATTAGGACAACATTTTGGATTTCATCTAGACTATATGATGTTGTTTTGATGACTCTATGTTACTACTTGATAGAAATTATGACTCTATTGGATTCTATTCAGACATGGTGATATTTTGAAGAGTAGATGTTAAGATTGTTTGATCATATCATGATGTTATGTTTAATAATATTGATGACATTATGATGTTTGATTTAACGATGATAATAAAATAGTGATATTTAATGTCTTTTATTTATGCAATGTTTTGCAGAATAGTTAACTGTTAATTTGAATATGATGGATAAGATGTTATTCTAGATGTATGCATTCATGTGTTGGTATTAGTTGTTATGTGTCGATGATGGGAACAGTGTCACATCACTCGCTCGCGAGCACCCTGTGACTGTGATTTCCCCATCACGGTGTGACTGTTTGTTCCTTCATGTATATGTTTGACATTTCATTTTGTTGCAGGCTGCAGGTACGGGGCATCGAATCCACCTGTTATCAGGTCTGAGCGTGCCATAGCCCAATGGAGCTGTTGTTTGGAGTACATTGGGTCCTCCACTTCGAGTCATCATCCTTTTCAAGGATGAATTTCTGTTGTCAAACCCCGTCAGTAAGTCTTTGGTATCGTTTCGTTTTCGTGTGCTTGTTTAACCTTTATCATGTTTTCGTTTGCTATATGTTGACTAATCTTGGAGTCATGCCTAAGTCTTGAGCTTGGTTTGATTACTTCATTTTATTTTGGATGTCAAATTTTGAAGGCTTGGCTAACGATAAAAAATAATAATAATTAAATTAAAGGATTAAATTAAATCCATTATGAAATTAAATTTCATTAAGTCAAGAGTAAATCTTTAAATAAAATATATAAATAATAAATATGTATATATATAAATGTGTGCAAACATAAATAAATGTATAGATATATATTATCATGCTTGTATAAATAAATTACATAAGAAATTTAATATAATAAGTTAATAAATAAATTAGCATTTTGTGTGCAAGATAAGTGACAGGGAAAATTTAATTAAAAGTTGAAAAGAATGGAAATTAAAAGGAGTGGAGGAATAAAATTGGTTATGGGAGATTAAATGGGAGAAAGTGGAGTTAACTCCACAGGGGCAATTGGTTTTATTGCTCCAGGAAGAAAAGAAACTCATTCTGGTTTTCTTTTGGTTTTTGCTATGAAAGGTTTGTGCCTGGGAATTTTCTTTTGTTGAGATATTTGTGTAGAGGTTTGAGCCAAGAAGAGTTGGAACGGTATTGAGGAGTGGAAAAATCTGGTCTGGTACTAGGAACTTTAGCCAACATCTCTTCAGGCTAGCCTTTTGAATAAACCAAGTTCTTTTTTGGAAAGATTTCTTCCTCTGTTTTCTTTTGAAAAGAAAATTTAATCTGGAATACCAAAAGTTTCTTCTTAATCTGTTGTTGCCTTCAATCTTCATAAAGATTTTTGTTTATTGATAATTTCCCCTATTGCAATAATCCGAGTTCTCTTTTTGCTGACAATAGTTAGTCACTGAATGATGCATTGATATTGCTTTGAATTCAACTTATTCTAAGTTTCCCCTATTTTCTCTTCCTACGAATGATTTATTCTCAGCTTCTTTTAAGTGTGGCGTAGGTTCCACATTTAAATGGTTTTTAATAAAATTTTTAAGTTCTTAGTTTAAGCTGTTTGTTGGAATTCACTTTTATTTGGTTGGTTTGATACGCAACCAATGGAGATCACATAAAATAGAAGCCATGTAATTTCTGTGCTTGTCCATTAAACTCGCAAATTTCATATTCTTTACCTAGGAAACTCCTATAGTATATTAGCGTATTTCATCATATGATATATAGCGAAAGGAATCTTGCTTATTTCAAATTGAAGCTTTAGCCTTTGATAGGCGCATGGAGGTGTTACTGTTGAGATTTAATATAGTTTATATTCCCTGAAATTTATAGACTTTTCCTTCTAATATTGCTTGCTCTGCTTTATTGATATCATATTTAAATTTTAAAGATCATGCATGATGTGAAATTTGGGAACCATCGCCTAGAGGATTGGGCACAATAAATGGCCACTCATTGTTGTTGTGCCTCCTTTATAAGATCATCCAGCCAAGCCTATTTTGGCCACTGACGGCCACCAAAATAGTTTATTGTGTTTAGTTTGAGCTTAAAGTGCCCACAGCTCACAGTGAGATGAATGCCGAGCAGTTTCCCCTCTGTCCCTCTTTGGGTGTGCACTTCAAAGTGCTGAAAGAACTCATTCTTAAAACTGCTATTCAGAGTTAAGCTGTACCTTCTATCCGTTGATTTCATCTTGTGTTTGCATGTCTTAACTAGCATTAGTTACAATATGAATTGCGAGTAAATTTTGTTCTCCCTCTGTAAGGTAAGCCATCTTTCCTGAAGAATGAGATAGATTGAAAATAATAATTTATAATTCTATAAAATTTAATATATTGACCTATTCCAAATTAGTGTTTTGATGAAAAGACTTTGTCTATTCTTCACCAATGAATTGAGCAATGCATGAGGCGTCAACTTAGTGGGTCAATTCTGAGTATCGTGTAAATATCTAGACAAAGAGTGGTTATTATTGGAGTCAATTTTCCTTGTGGTCACTCTTTAATCTACTATTTTGTCTGTGTAGGACTCCTTGTTAGTCTAATGATTAGTTTCTTATCTTATCACAGTTATATCTTGAAGTTTGCCACCCCTCTTTATTTATTAACTTGGATTCACCTCTTATCCCATGGACTATGATTTATTACATTTATTTGCAAGACATTGTATGTAATGACATGAATCAAATCTATATATATATCTATTTATCTATATATTTATATATGAGCTTATATGCATATATAAATCTATATATATAGATATGCATAATTGCAAATCATAATCCTGTATGTGATTACGAGTTATATTAATTTCAAAACTAATTAATCACTCATTGGTATATGTAAATGTTTTGTTATATATATATATATATATGTTTACATGTATATGTATACACGTATCAGTATGCAATGTTGTTGTATAGGTATTAAGAATAAATTGCAGCCTACGTTGAAACTCATGTGAATTAGGAAATAATCCATTCCTTAATAAGAATGATACAATCATGATTAACTTGATGAAAATCAGAATATGAACATAAATTAAACCCGAAATGAAGGATTATGCTTAGAGGGATAATTGAATTTATTAAAAGAGTCCTTGTAACCCTTCCTTGTATCTATGGTTGTTATTAGTGTTTGTATCTTAAAGATGTGTTATATGTATGGGAAGGTTGTGAAAGTAAACCGTGGAGGATGTCTATTCTAGTTATCTTGTGATGTAGATATGAGTCTTCCAGAGGCCAGGGTGTAATGTTCTTGAGGGAAATATGGTTGCCTAACTTGATGTGTGATTTGTCTTGAGTATGTTTGATGGTCAATCACCTTGCATGTTATATTTGTCTTTGTGATGGATGTTATGGACTTGAGAGGGAGTTGAGTAATTCCTCGTCTTATGATTCAGTTGTGTTTTGTGTCATGCAAGTGGAGTCATTTTCAATTTTTCTGTGGGTTAAGGTTGGAAGTAGGGAAGTGGCTTCCAATGGGGGTTGACGCACAAAGGGGTGCTTGGATAACCCATGTGGGAGTTAGTTAATAAGTGATAAAATTAAAATTTATTAGGGGGAAAAGGGTAGTTAAAACATTAAACAAGATAAATTATACCTCGCTTAGCCTCAAGTGCTCGTGTAGGCTTGAGGTGAGACGGGAAGGCCCAAAATGGCATAATCAACCACTTCGTCTCCACGGGAGGTAGGTCGATTCCGCATAAGTTGGTATGAGGGGCCAAAGTTTGGTAGAGGCTACCAAGATAACCCAGGATGGGGGTGGGGGCCTAGGATGAACTACCGGGATAACCTATGTCCAATTATGTGATGACACTTCCCCTACGACAGCCACGAGTTCCCATGCTTATTGTTTTATCTTGAGTGCCTTTGTGTCACTGGAAGTATGGTCATTGATGTTTGTGTTCTTGTTGATGTGTTCATCTTTTGATGAGAGTTTTGTCACCCTTAGGATATCTAGTTCTTGTTTATTAGTTGGTGGGGCCCTTTATAGCCTCCTAGCATGGGGGGTGAATCTTTGGATTCATGCGGTTGGGTGGAACGTGTTACTTTCTCTATTGGGTTCCCTTATGTTCATGATGTGGTGATTCATTTGATCCATTGTCTTCAACATTGCACCTATTTCTAGAAGTTTGATCAATGTACTTGTAAGATGTATTGTTTTTGATCATGAATCATGTAACTTGTAGAGCACTCCTCACTAGATTCGAGGAAGTATCATTGTACAAATGTATATGTAAACTGAATTGATGTATCTCCTGTATGTAAGGAATTTTGAATCAGTGTCATTATACTTGTTAATGGAAATGAAAGTAATTCGGTTATTCTTATATTTTTATTGAAAGGATGTTCTCATGGTTCATACAATCTATTGTGATGAATAAATTCTATGCTTAATGATGTTTAGTGTTTAATTGTTAATAAGTTATTTGAATTTTTAGTTTTGATAATGGAAAATAAGTAATTGAGTCGTGCACCCTAGGGGACTTAGGAAAATAAGTAAAGTTATGTTCAATCTTATTGCGCAACATTGCAATTTAAATAAAAATTGTCCATTTTTTCGTTGTATAAGTTTTGTCCTCTAGGGTTCTTGGTGGGTGTTATAGATGGTGGGATAAACGTTAGTGTAGGGAAGGCTAAGCACATAAAATAGGGAGATGTGAATGAATGAAGGATGAACAAATGAATGAAATCGTTGGTGTTAGAGTTTTGGTGGCTGCAGTGAGAGGAATGGTGAGTGTAGCTGTAGGGTCAACAAAGGGAGTAGGGAGGTGTGGTAGTAGGGAACATAGATCAAGGAAAGGAAGAACGATGATAGGAGGTGTGGGGAGAAGTTTGGAAGAAGAGGAGTGGTGTGAAGTAGGCACGGTGGGTGTAGGTGGCAGAGGAGAGAAAGTGTAGTAGTTTGGAGGAATAAGATAGGAGGACATAGATAGAAGAGGAAGGAGGAGACAAATGGAGAGCTAGAGGAGATAAGGAGGCAGAGGGAGGAGGATCAAAGGTGGCAGGAAAAAGAAGGAGAAGGAGGAGGCATAAGGAGAAAATGTTAGGGATGAGGTCCCCCGAATGTGGCCTCATTGGTTTGTAGCTCCAATCAAAAGCGTTCACCTATATAAAAAAAAAACTAGTTATTGCCTCAGTGGGTGAACTTTATCCCTTTAGGTGGGAGGGAATAGTTATGTTGGGTGAGAATTGTAGTTCATTGCATGAGAGGACATATTTGGGGAGGGAAAAAAATTAGCACATTAAATTTAAGCTATTGATTCATTTATGTCATTGATTGATCAAGTTTGGGGTGGGTAGGTACTATGAAAAATGTATAGGTTGAGAAAAAATAAGAGGGTATGAATGTTCCCTCATTATGTCCAAAAAATATTATAATGCAACTCCATAGGAGTTAACATTAAGAGGAGTTGAATATCATAAATTGTTTCAAACAATATAAGAAGGGATTCACAACACAAAATTGTAATCTCTATCAAGTACTAATCCCAAGTAGTTGTATATGGAAGATAATGATACTACAATACTAAATCTTTAGAAGTCCCATATGAAGTAACCTTGAACTCTAAAGAAGTAGGAGGTGGAGGAGATATAATGTTAGCATGTCTCTAGAGCATCAATTAATGGAAGAGTGTCATGTTTCAAATGGTCATACTATATCTCCTTAAAATTGTCTATATTAGATGCAAAGTTAGTGTAACATTAGCCAAATGAGCATTAGGAGAAAAATGTGAGGTCTACTCGAGATTAATGATATACCTCCCATGCTACACCAATATTTCTACTATGTAAATTCTTAATAACCATAAAATCTAGTGTGAATTCAATACTCTTCCCTACCCCACCACGTGTGATTTGATAGATAATAAAGATATTAGTTTTTAATGAAGGCACACAAACGATATTATTGAATGATCCTTCATATATTTCAATATACTCTTTCCCACAAACAAATATATGTATTGTTAGCCATCTGGTGAGTGGTGATGAACAAGTCTTGAATGAAGAAAATATACTTAATGATGAATCCATATTATATGAATCTCTAAAATTAAGGAGCCATCCCTATGACTCAAGATTCTCTCTAACTTTGAAGAAGAATAAGAAGAGGATTAACCCCGTGAAGGAAATTTGGTCTTCAATAAAATTTTCTTCAACTCATAATGTTTTTTCAAATAACATAGATGTTCATCGTGCCCTAGTTTCTTGCAATCATGCACATTTGGTCTCTCCTTATATGATTTCCCTTTTGGGGGAGAGGACTCACAATTAGATTGTGTTGTTTATTTTTGTGATTTGTTGTTTTTTTCTTAAATTTTGTTTCTTTTTATGGCTTCTTTATTATTTATATTACCCAGGATCACTAGCCACTAATGCTTATGATTTAGAAGACTTAATGGGACCTATATGAATTAATGTATTTTGTTCTTTAGTTAGAATTTTTAAAAATTGAGCAAATAAAGGCATTTTGTATGCCTTTCCCATAGAAACTAGATGGGTGTAAAATCCTAAAATAAAAATTGCATATTTTTTATACCAAGTTTGGATAGAACATTAAAAATGAATTGCCTATCTTTTTTATCACTATCACATTCCTTTATTTGCATTGTTAGATAATTGAGCTTAGTGACACAATCTTGGATATTGTCAAAACTATTTGAATTAAGGTTCATCAATTTGATAACCCTTGATTTCATTAGTTTGAACATACAAATTAGTAAGTTTTTCCCAAGCCTCCTTAGGAGTATCACACTTTTGCACAAAAAAATAGAGATAAAGTGGAACAAACATAAATAAATAGCCATGAGATTTGCTATGTTCATTTAGCCACACTTTCTTTTACATAATATATATTAGTTCTTGTTGAGTTTCCAATATATACTTAGTATGATTTACACTCTTTAAATGGTTCTATGTCAATTGTTTCCATGGTGAATAGTATTATAGAGTTAGGTGAGGGATTTTGGGATTCCCCATGGAAATTTTGAAGAAAAAATAAATCTAAAAACAACCACAATCACAAGATTATCGCCCTCCCTCCCCCCCCAAATCACTCAATCAATGACCCCCCTAGTAGCAAATGACTTTGGTATATTATAAATTTATTTTCCATACTTTACAATATTTTTAATGAGTGATAATTATTCCATAATGCGTAACTTTAATTAGAAATAAGTTAAAATCACAAATTTTTAAATACATGCCACTAAAACTAATATCTAGGGCATGCACATTCTTCATTTTTTCTATTGAATACTTTTTATTATTAATTTTTTAATTCATAGTAATTATAATTTAGAGATTTTATTTCATAATGCATTTTTTTGCTATTTTTTTATTTAAAATAAAGACATAGATACATAGTGTGCATAGAGTGATTTTATTCTTTTTATATATAAAAAATAATTTATTTATTGAAAAAAGACATTGATACATAGTGCACATATGCTTTTTTATTAATTCTAGTATTTTCTATTTTTCATGTACATTGGATAGAGATTCTTATGTTTGATAAAAAAAACATAGATGTTCACTAAAAAATAATAAAATTCATAATTAAATAAATATATTACAAATTATATTTTATGAAAAGATTACTTTAAGGCCTATAATCCTACAAAATTTAATGTCACAATGATTCCATTTGAAGGTCCAACCCTTTCTTTAAAAAAAAAGAATTTATTTGAAAACTCTATGTACAACAATGAGATAAAATCAAAGACACCTTTGGATGAAGGAAAAAATCTTCAATCAATATTCCTTCATTTAATAAAGAATTCTAAACATGAACCATTTAAATTTTTTAAAAATACCTTCATTTAAATATCATAATGACATCACTTTTGAATGAAGGTTTTTCGTTCAAAGATAGATGTTCATTCATAGGTATTTTATAATTTTGTCATCATGGACTCATTTTTGTGCTCCATCTTACAATTTGAAACACACTATTGTGAGATTAGCTCCAAAAAATACTACTCCCTATCCTTAAATTTGAAGATGTCTAAATTAATAAGCATTGACCTAATTTTAATGCATACATGTAAGATGTACAATTTCAAAAGATGTCTTGAAATATTAGAAATATTCTATTGAAAAACTATCTAGTCTAAATATTTATCCTTTTGCATGGGTCTTATCACTTCCACCAATTCATCCTTGAGTTGAGAGGATGGGTCAAGTTTCAGTTATATGAGAGGCTAATCAACCTAAGAATGAATTTAAGGATCTCTTGGTTGACAATGATTTTTTTTTCTTTGATATGAGAAAATAGGGAGAAAAGGTAGCCCACATATCCTTCAACATTACTTTTGACTTCCTTTAAAATTATTTAATTCTACTATATTGTTGAGGTTGTGTATGAAAATATTTATATCTCCCACGTTTAAGTTAGTTTGAACACTCATTGGAATATTTGTTTCCTAAAAGTTTTCTATCTAGTTTCCAACTTTTCTCATTTTTAGGTTATATTTCCTTAAGAAGATCTTTCAAGATTATTTTTATAGTAATTGAAGTTTCAAGGATTTACTTAGAGATTGAATTGATCTACCTTGAAGTATTACCAAAAGTGTTTTTCTTCTGAGATTTGAGTTGGTTTTAACATAATTAAAAATATTTAGAAGATTAGGGCAACTCTTTTTAAAATAAGAATACTTTCCATTCATTATTTATCTATTATTTATGGAATTTCTAGTCTCTAAGTTACAACAATATAGTGTGAAAGGGAGTTCTCATTGGACATGATGCCATCAAAATTTGAATTTTAATTGACCAATCATTAGATGTAATTAATTTATGAAATACTCATAAGCTACTCATAAAATATTGAATTGACCTTTTTTACATATTATTGATAAAAATATTAAATCAAAAGTAATTTAATGTATTGTTAATGTATAAAGAAAAATGAATGTTTTCACTAGAAATTATTTATAGTAAATAATCAAACAATAATAAGAAGTTTAAGAATAAGAGTTAGTACTTTTTACTAATAATATGATAAATATTGTAATTAACGTAAAAGTTAAATGAATAGATCAAGTCTTTCAAATTGATTTATTAATGTATTAGACAATCAAGGCTTAATTGACAAATGGATCTAGAATTGTACATTCATGGTGTGACTATTTGGTTCATTTTAGCGAGTGTAAAAGTGATCTCTATGAATGTTCATGTGAAACTAGGGTTGCAAATGTGAACTTTAATGACTTGGAACTTTATAATATATTTACCTATGTGTTTATGATCTATATTTGGGAAACAATTTTTGTAGACACAATTTTGAAACTTTCTAGATAAAGATTGATTCTCCTTTGATCAAGCCCTTAGGTAACTCAATTTAATAATGATGAACCAACATTAAAGATAACACGCAAGCATGCAATATGTTTAGGATGCTCCTACAAGTAAATGATGCAATTATGATGCTCTTGTATGGATTCTCCTATGATAATCCTTCTATCTACAATAGGTGATTTTCAAATGAATGATGATTTTTATTAAATATAAAAAATAGCACACAAATCCATACAAATGAGTCTTAGATCATGATGAATCCAAAAATGCAAGAAAAAATCTAACAATAATCTTTTAACAATAAAAAAACCAAAATCACTATATTATTTTCAACAACTTAACAAAAAATACATGAGATTCTTCCTTTAAAATGAAATCAAATAATCACCCACTATATAGGATAACTAAGATGCACCAACAAAGCAATCAAACTAAAAATTGTCTAGAACAATCAAATTTATTAAAAATAGCAAAATGTTAATTTTTGCAATTTTAAATTGAAGCACAGTATTCCTACACAAATAAATCAATCTTGAGAAAATTTAACACCATACTCAGACACCAAATTATTAAACATAAAATTTAAAAAATTAAATTTTAGTTTTGAAGTCCTATATAGTTGAATTTACCCCAAAATTTGGTCAAAGTCTAGGATAATTGACTAGTGTGTTGATAATCAAGTTATAGATTTCTATGACTTTCACTTTGAAAAATGGACCTTTTCAACTATCTAGATCAAAAGTCATGTCATCTTCAAGTTATATTATTGTATCAAATCAACTCACATAAACTAGTATAAAAATCGATAAAATTTAAAATTTTAAAAATTCATGATTCAAATTTACAATTGAAAAAATAATATAAATTAATTCCTCACCTATAACTATCCTAGAATCAAAATTAATTCTAAAAAAATATATCATAAACCAAATGTTACTTAATAAATACCACTTATAAACTTATTAGGCCTTAAAAAAAAGAGAAATATATGCATGATTTCACCATTACACAATGCATGTTCCATTCTAAATAAAATATTTGATAGATTCATGAAAACGTGTAGCTCTTTAGATTGACCAATTGTCTCTTGCTTCTAGCATAGAATTTAGAGAGAACAAGCATATAATTTAGAAAACATACACTTTATAATAATTCTTTAGGATCAATCATCTATTTTGTACAAGAAAATGGATATAAGTAGCAATGGTATTAGGTATTGTTGTGCTACATGCTCCTTAGACTCTTGTTATAGCAGTGTTTATTAAAAATGACCATGAGAGGCTTCCTCCAGGGCCATTTGCGCTACCCTTGTTAGGCCATCTTCATCTATTGCAACCCAACCTAAATGAATGTCTCTCTACTCTTTCCCTATATTTTGGAGGATTTTACCATCAAATGATAGTTGGTTTACCATTAAACAACAACTGAAACTTGTTTTCTGACAATTCCGTAGTGATTTGCAAGCGTGAGACTTGTTTCAAATTCAAGTCTCACACTATATGTAGTCTATCAACTAAATATAACACCTCCCCTGGGTTCTAAATATAGTTCCCACAACAAATACACAAAGAAAGAGACACCTATAAAAGATAAAATTAGAGAATTTTTCAAAGCATGCAGTGGAAGAAAGCCTATTGACCAAAGCAAGTGCATTGCTGACTAGTTTAGGAACATTCTGCATCCACCCCTGGACAAGTAGTTTAACCCTCCCATCATAAGCAACCTGGGAGCCATCAAGCCATTAAGATAGTAGATGAAATAAAGATAAAAAATTATTTATTAGGCACAGTAGAAGAGTAAACAGTATGCCAGGACTGATCTCCAATAACACCATGAAACTTGTTGCACTACCTACTAATGTCTAATAACACAACTGTTGGCAACCATATGATCACCATTGACATCTGTATTATATGGGAACAAGCTCTTCTTTGTGCGATTAGCATGGAATTTTATCTAGCCCAATTATCTATTTAAATGTTATTACATTGAGATAAAATTGGATACTTACACAACAATATCTTCGGTTAAATCTCTGTAGGGTTCTTCAACGATATGTAGAAATTATTCTAAATAAAGATAGAATATGAAATTATTGCATAGATATTACTACCACGACCATTGTTAGCCGACATTTATTCAAATTATTCTTACATATTATTGAGATATCCCAACTTTCTATTCAACCGAATCATGGTGCCCTAGTCCCCAATAGTGGATGCATTGTTTGGATTCTTGAAAACTACTAGAATAATTAATAGAGATGGTGTAGGGGGACATCACCCATCTTCCCCTGTTGCTGCTCAGAAAAGCATCTGGAAAGTGACCTTCAACATGGACCTTGTAGCTCCAATGGAAGGTAAAACTCCCGTTTTCAATTTCCCCACTCATTTGCATGTTTTTAATTTTGATTTGGGTGGGAGGAGACAAATTAAAATAAAGGTATTACTTAACCATGTGACTGACCACAAAACTATTGAGAGCACCCACTGTAGCATTGAGCAAACATAAACTGAAAAAGGGATGGGTTTAAAGGGTCTCACATGAGTCATATAAACAGTCAAAGCTCAGTGTGTGTTCTTTAAGTGGTTATAGGAAAATTCATCGTTAGGAATTCACTGCCAACAATTCACCTCTAATAATTCATCACCAACAATTAATCACCATATGAAAAATTCATCTCTAGGAAAATTTGCCACCAACAATTCATTACTGTGGATAATTCATCGTATATACAATTAGGAAATATCCACGATGATGATTTTTTCTAGAGATGAATTTGTGATGGCCATGAATTGTTGAAGGTGAATTGTTGATAGTGAATTATTGATAGTGAATTGCTAGCTTGGTAAATTTTCCTAAAACCCTTTAAGCTGGACTAGAGGACACTAACTTAGTTTACAAAATTTGACTTTATACTTTCCAATTACATTTGGTTGAAAGTTTCTAAAACACTTTAAAATAAATTTAATTGGTGTATATACTGTGACCATTGCATTCTATGTGATTGTAGAATAGTTCACATGCCTCATATATGTATTCACATTATGTATGCAAGTTCAACTAAGTACTCACAAATGCATCATATGGATGAATTGGAAAAGAACTTAACTACTTTCCTAGTTCCATAGGTTTCTCATTATGTGTTAAAAACACTACAAACACAACTCCTCAAGAGGAGCCCTCTTAACCTTAGAAATTTGATAGTTGAGAAACGTTGTAGCATGGACTTTAGAGAAGAGATGATAACAAGTTTCTATTTGGCATCACCCAACTCATGCTTCTTGTTTTATTACACTTTCTTTAGATACCCATGTTATGTGCAAAGGGAATTATAGTGTGCAATGGTAGAATTAGGTACTTTGTGTTATCCATGAAGATAGGAGATGCTTACAGAGGTGTTGCCAAAAAGTTTACAAAGTCTTTTCAATGAATCATCTTGCAGTCTTAGCATTCCACAAGACACGTCTCTTTAAGGGTGTTTTTAAGATGGTTAATTCATTTTACTATGCCCTCAAGATTTATATTTTTAGCTTGAGACAAGATTTCTATAGCTCTATTAAGTGAAAATATTGAACTCAAGTTAAGATTTATTTTTAGGTTAAAGTGCATGATTTTTCTAACTGCCTAGAGTGAGACAAAGCTTGTTTTGAATCTCTAATCTTGATAGAGGTTGAGAGGATGCTAGTGAAAGCTATGAATTTGGTGTTATACCTACTAAGAACATTTTTTTGAATTTTTTATATCTTCCTGAGGCGTTTAACAAAATAGTTTGTGTCTCGTATGTGTTTCAACTATCAAAACAAGTTTTCAAAGTTATTTAATTCATTAATTAGTTACTATGCAATTTTATTTATGGTGGAAGGTTCTTCATTCTTTGGGAGAAACTATTGTGGCTAAGAGTGACTTGGCTGAGGATGTGGATCCTGGAGAGGTTGCTTGTTGCACTCACCTCAATCTTCCTCTTCAAAGGGGGGTTGCTCAAAGTGTTGGTTGGATCATGAGAAACAAATGTTGACATCCTCTTTGGAAGATAAATAGGGAGGGGCGTTGGTGTCCTCATCCTCAGGGTGTGTTGAAAATCAACACTGATGGGTCTTCTCATAGAAATCTTGGTCATGCTAGTATTGGTGGTGTTAATTGGGCGGACTAGTTCTGGGACTGTTGAGTTTATCTTTTCTGTTTATAAGGGTTGGTATAATAATAATGTAATGGAGGCTCTTGCTATTTTATGTGCTGTGGAGTGTGGTTGTGCTCTTGGGTGGAGGCAAATCATTTGTGAATCTAATTCTCAAGTGGGAGTGACTTTTCTCAAGAGGCAATAGTTAGAGGATGTCAGTTGGCATTTGGCTGTTATTATAAAACATATTCTTAATCTATGTGCTTCCTTGGATTTTGTTTCTTTCTATCATATTCCTCGAGAGTGGAATGAGATTGTGGATTTTTTGGCTAAATGGCCTTTTGATCACTTGCGAGATTGGAATATTGTGGAAAGGGGTCAATTACCCCCAAATTTGTCACAAAAGTTGGATCAATTAGTTGAGACTGATAGGGTGGTGTAATGCCCTTGCTTTGTATTTTTCTTTTTGATTTGAATAAATTTTTACCCCTCTTTTAGTTTAATTTTATTTATGAATTTGTCATTATGAAATATGTGCACATTCTTAATTTTTTTCTTGGATTAGTCTTATTATTTAGTGTGTTGTTTAGTATTTTACTATTTTTGTGGTGCTTTATTTTCTTGTTTTTTCTTTTAATGCTATTATTTTATTTTGTTCTTAACATTCCTTTTTTGGTTCTTTCTTTGTTTTCCTTGATTATTTTCTAATTAATTAATAAACTTTAATTATATATTTTCCTGTTCTTATAATTTGCTTGCCTTATTTTTTATTCTTTGCATTTATGGTTATCTTTTTTCCTTTTTTAAGTTTATTTTCTCTCAACCTCTCCTTGTTCCTTGTTCCAACCTCCCTTACCGCCTCCTCCCTTTTTATGCAATTCTTGGTTTGCAACCATTCATTCTTTTTATTATGCTCTCTTCTATCTTGCTGATAGATCACAAAGTGTGATCCGAAACGTTGATGCAAAAAAAATTAAACACAATCGAATCCAAAAACTCTCAGCAACAACTTAATGGATTGTGGAAATATATTATCACTAACTCCCATTTTATTTGTATCCATAAATTGCATGCTAGAAATTTGAAAAATTAAAATCTCTCAAATGGGAAGGTATTTTTCCCTAAAATTTTCCCTTAATGTTCTTGATGCATTCAAGAATGGCTCTATAAAATGATTTCCTTCCAAATTAAATGGTTTTTATCTTTAATTATTTTGGCCTAATAGGGTCAAATTGTATAGTTAAGCTTATGACATAGACAACACAAACAAATATACATTTTCAAAAATGAATCAAAATTTGAAATGATTAAAAATACTTGGATCAACTAGGTGATCATATAATGTTTGACAATGTTCAACAGTTTCAATGCAAAAAGTCTAAATTTGGCACAATCAAACATGGGGTTAACAATTGGCTTTGACTAGGGACAAGTACCTTGTGAACGCAACAAAAACCTAGAATTTCTAGTTAGGATTAGTGCTTTTAATCTATTGGGCTATACAGTTATAAAACTAACAAAGCATGATTGGTGAAGAGAACTTTGACACAAGACAAAATGAGAAACACAAAAAAAGAATAGAGAACAAAACAAAATAGAAAAGAAAAAAATCCATACTTATCTTATGTAAGAGTTAGGGGACCCTACCTCAAATTGCTTCAAGATGATCATGCAAAATCATTAACAAGATAGGAGAAATAAATTCCCATGCGAAATAACAAATGGTGGGTGAGAAGCACCTATAAACCCAAATTCTAGCTTGCAATTACCATGGCAAGAAATCTAAGAATAATGCCACTTAAAAATCTCTAGAGAAGACATTATTCTTGAAAATTCACTCTACATTATACACTTTTGAACTTGTTAAATCACATCAATGTTTTGATTAGAGGTAAAAAATGGGTTTTGAAGGGGCCCAAAACCCTTTACAAAATAAAGCAACTAATATAAAAAGATAACATTAAACATCAATCAGCCCAACGTCAGCAAACCACTAGCCAAAAAGAAGGAAACCAACAAGCAACACTACATATTATTCAGAATTTCAACAACTTCCATTTCACTAGTAGCTAGCTCCTGCCCCTTAACCATAGTATTAGAAACCTCAATACCCGAGGCCCCAGCTTGATTTTTCATTCCGTTTCTTGTCCTGACCCCCGACCCACCAGCTTTTACCTCACTACTCAAAGAAAACCTTTAGCATCACCCTTGTTAGCATTATAATCCACATCCATCAACTTACCCCCAACAACAATAACATCAACAAACACATTCTCCTTTCTCTTTTTAACATTAGTCACAAGGGAAATAGCCTTCGCAGAGTCTGACATAGCCAGGACCTTAGGGGCATCTCCACCCTTCATCACAACATTCCATATCTTATCAATTTTATCCTCAAGGGATAACATTCTTCCCTCCATATTTTGCTTCAAATTGATGGTCTCCTCCGCCACAATATTAGCAATAGTATTGAGAACATCCATTAAAATATCAATTTGGCTTTGGATAGAAGGGTCCTTAGCCTTGCTAGCAACACCCCTAATATGAACATTGGTCCTATTGATCTCATGAAATAACTATTTAAAAAGTTTAAAAATCACATTAACATTGTCACAGGCCGAACCCAACACATAAGAAAGATCCTCCCTATCAAAGTTTTCAATACGTTCCCACAACAACGTCCTCATTTGAAGAACTCACATGAACCTTTTCAGCAAAAACTTCCTTACCTTTACCAGTAGGGACAGGAGACTTCATCCAACGAATGGAACTAGCAATTTCCTCTGCAACAACCTTCCTTTTCAAAATCTTATCCACATCCACTTTACTGGTTCCCATAGCATGTCCACCACCCACAACTCTTTCCTACTCCTACTTCTGCAACCCAATGTCAGCGCTTGGGACATCCTCACCATAGATACCACCAACCAAGGAAGAGGGAAACCCTTCTCCAGGAGTTGACCTACATTCAACACCCTTCTCTTCTGACTCCCCTCCTTAGGCTCCTGCACAAATCTAGTCGTTGGGGGAGGAGAAGAAGCTTCCCATAAAGTTCATTTTTATCCTTACCCCCTTAGAAGGAAAAATCACCACCATTTCATCATTGCAAGTCATATATCTCGCCTTCTCATCCATCTTCCTTTTCCCAGATTTACCCTGAACAGGGGAGATGGGGCCCTCCTCCAAAGAGGCATACGAATCTGGGACATAATCAACATCATCATCCCTATCAAACTCAGATTCTTAGTTTAAAATAAGCCTCCTCTTCTTTAGTTTCTTAGAAGCCCTTTCCTCTCCTGACTTCGTCTCATAGACCTCCCTAGTTTTAGCAAGATTTTCCATCGAAGACACAAGGGTTTTATGCACATCATGAGCTTTAACATGTTCATAAATCAGGAGAATCAACCCTGAGTGCAGGATAGGATTTTTGGGGTTTTTTCTATGATCTTTAATCTCTGAGTCCATCGACATCAACAAATAGTAGGGAAAGGACACCCATTTCTTGTGCCAAAAATGGTTAAGCAAAAGAAAATGGTAATTATTAATAGTCATGTACCTTCCTTCCAAGGTAACATATCTCATAATTTCTTCAACAACATCCCACCACAGGGCTTTCAAGGAACTCCTTAGGTACCCACCACTCTTCGCGGGCTTCAAGTCAACAACCTCATTCCTTTTGAAGAAAAGAGACATCACAGCCTGCGACTCTTTCTTATCTTTGAAAGCCTTCATAACCTGAATAGCCAAGCCTATAATTTGGGCTATGAATTCTTCATCCACCACAATTTCCCTACCACCCAAATTTAGGGTTCTCTCTTTCCACCCTTCAACAACCAAATCAGTGACCTGGGGGTTGTTGCCATGCAGTTTCTCCATATATGGTTTTAAACCACTCCTTTCTAAAATCTCCCACACCTCCTTTCTCTACTTAGTAGTATCACAGGATTTAGGCTCGACATGATTTATGTCCCCACCCATGACACTAGAAAATAGAGACCAAGCACACAACAAGAAACTCAGGAAAAAACAACATACACCACCCAGAGCCGAAATATCCAACAAAAGACTCTAGAATCTAAGGCGATTAATACCCACAATCCATGTGAAGCCAACCACAAGACATAAATGCCATAATGAAATTGAACTCCGCGCCTTGTGATAACCATCCCTCAAAATCATAGCTTTAACATCCTTATGTCATTCAACCACGCGAGTAAGGACATGCATGCCTTAATGAAAAAAAGGATCAACATAGGATTAGCCTTCATTAATAATTACAACCGTAGTCTCAAATGGGATAGGATCATTTAAATCCCACACCTTGCTATCTTTAACTCCAAAGTTAGCGAAGAAATCAGCTAACATATTTCCCTCTCTCAAAATGTGGGAGATATAAACATTATAAAAGGATTTAATAATATCAATAGAATCCCTGATCAAGGCCTCAATTGTCCAAGACAGAGGAGAGACATTCTTCAAATTATTGATAATGTTCAGAGAGTCACCCTCCAACTAGATCTTCCTATACCCTTTTCTTTGAGCCAATTTTAGACCATGATAGGTAGCAGTCGCCTTAAATCACATCAACGTTGCCCTATATATTGTTGTTGAATTATGTTTGCAAAAAAATCAGCATATTACTATCCCATAGTTGATTACCTAAGTTAGAAGACACTAACCCATGAATTGGAAATCCCTTGCAAAAACCACAAGAGAGAGAAACCTCTTGAGGGTCATTAGTGGAAGCACTTTCATTTAAAAATTTTCAGAGGTTTAAGGAAAATATCTTCACCATAGAATAAATCATCATCTAAAGTCTCTAAATACCAACTTGGAATGTAGGCATCATGGAAACTTATAAATCATCACCAACTTCATCAGATTCAACCATTAGGTTATTTGATATTTCATTTACTCCTCCATTGTTATGTACTTCACATAATGGCTCAACATGATAAGAATATAGAGCTTGCACAATGGTATCTTTAAAACGAAAAGATTCAAGAGTAGGATGGTGTCTTTCCTCTCCTTGCAATACTTCCTTTTCATAACCTTCACCAAGAAACTTGAATACTTGATATTTTGATTGTGCACATGATAAAGTATTGATGCTTGATAGTTCATTTCCAAGCACTGTGTTTTTTAATAATCCTCTGATATCTTCATGGAATTTTATACACTTTGTTTGCAACAATTATTCTCCATCATGTTCTATAAATTGGAAATTTTTGTACTTGGGCTACATGCAAGTTTGAGAAAGATTGCTTGATGATTCATTTTTATATTTTCTCTCTTTAATTTGACCTTCAACCTTTGTATTCAACAAACTATGCACTAAATCTATATAATTACTTTCAAAGGTGAAGAATTACATCTCTTGAGAAGAAAAATGTATTAATGAATAATCATTTTTATTTTCTTCTGAGTTTCTCATGTTAATAAAATATTGTTCGATAGTCTTTGCAACTAAAATACAATATACCACTATATCCCTTGGATGAATAGAATGTTTTCCCATGTTTTCCTAGGAAATAATAGAGGTATCATCACTTTGATCTTCAATGGAAACTTTTGAATTGTCATAGCTACTCTTAGTATATAAATGATACATCTCAGTGTGTTCTATAGAATTAGGTTTAATTATTGAAGAAACTAAATCATCCTTGAATAAATCCTCTTCATCAAGAATTATGAGGTTCTAAAAATTAGATGGGGGAGGCATTAACCTTACTCTTTTTTCACCAAGTCAGGTATAAGATTACCTTTCAAGACCTGATAATTCTATTTTTTTTACAAAGGATACCCTTTTTGATTCAAACTTTCAAACCTTCAGAATACATCTCTCGATACATTGTTATTTTAGTAAACCAGATAAAATCTGTAACGCCTCGCCAGGGAATCCAATAAAACAAAGCATAAAGTAACAAATTAACTGGTCAAATAATTTTTTTTTAAAAGTCTTTTGATTACACAATTGTTTTAAGGATTCCAAGACGACGTTACTTAAAAATTATAAATAAGAACATCATGTATCATAATATTAAAGTCATAAAACATAAGTACATATCAGATTCATGAATGATCCAATTTCACAAACTTTTATACAGTCAAGATAAAAATATCTCCAGTTTACATCAAGTGAGATTTTAATAAATCTCGATACATCATAATGTTAATACAATGAGTACACTCATACACATGAGGTAAATATACAAAGAGGACAATGATCTCAACATATCTAACATCCATGTCTTTGAACATGTTCAACGCCCATCGTCACAAACATTGAAGTAACACGAACTTGTTCCACAAATAATGTTATCCAAGTATAGCAATATCTGTAGGAGTACCCAATGGTGAATAATAGCACAATTTCCTCCCAACCACATGGTACCCGAAGGTCCACTCCCTCTGTGCTAGGAGATAATGATAGGTCCACATAACAATCAAACACATAACAAAGAAGAGACATTACAGGACTGACAACACATAACAACATGATAGTATCTAAATTACATAATCACTAATAAACTCCTAGAGGCAACAACAATAACACAGGTGACTCTACATAAGAGACCACAAACATGCTTTAGGATAGAGTGTCATCACATAGTTGTTCTAGGTTACCTTGGTGAATCTTCCTAGACTACCGACCCTCATCCAGAGTTACCCTGACAGTCTCTATTGATTCCCAGCCCCTAGACAAACTCATGTGGAGTCAAATTACCTTTTAGGAAGACAAGGTAGACGACTAAGCCATTCTAGGCCTTCTTAACCTACCCTTAATCTAAACGAGCATTAAGGCACTAGGCGAGGCATACAATTATCTGAATCAATGTTAAATACTACCCAACCCCTAGTACATTAGTTAGGTTTTCACTGGATTATAAAAACCCACGATAGGTTACCCTGGAAACCACTTAGGGTTTCGACCCCTACCACAAGCTACTCTTCCTAAAAACATGACACAACATCAAAAGACAAGGAATAGCCACCAAGCACAAGAACAAATCCTTGAATATCTTAACATTTCTATCAAGACGTAGATCATGATCTCCAAAATGCCACATAGTCAAAACAAATTGTGCAGGCTATACCCTAAATAAAGACATTGTATCGAATACATAACTTAACAATACAATCCTCATTTTCCTAACCTTAGCAAAAATAAAACAAACTTACATGTACATTCTTAAATTATAACATGTACATATCTCATCAAATATAATCGTTTAATCTTCATGAATTAAAAGTTCATAAACAACAATCTATTGTCATTATTATGTCTTATAATTTAATTAAGATTATTATTCAATAAGAATAATATAAAATCTTTACATTAATAAGTCAACCATTGAAGAGCTAATTAATTTTACTATATGATAATATATATATATATATATATATATAACGATTTAAAAAAAAATCGTTTGTTTTATTCTATTCAGGAATGAGTCAATTTACAAAACATAAACTTAAGTTTCTATTTAAATTCACTTTACAAGGAAACAACAACATGCATGCTATGTAAAGGAGATTATGCACATAAAGAAAAGAGTGATAGTTAAAAATAGATAACATAAATATGAATGGCAAAAAGTACGCCATGCATTCCTATCTACTAAAGTTAACCAAAAGAATTTTCTGATTATAATCAGTAACTTCAAATAACTGCGCCTATACAAATCATGCGCCATGTAAGGCATCTAACTATTTCTTATACAAAAATCACTGCTAATCTTACCCTTCAATTAATATTTAACTTCCAAACCACAGTGAACATAAGCAATGACTGACGAAGGTATTCAATTTCAACATAGGTAAATTAGCAAAGATAAATATTGAATATACGACATTCAAAACAACTAACCAGAGTAATCATTGCCATGCAAGATATAATTAAAAACCTTTATAACACTGATGCTATAATGTCAAATAAAGTATGCAAAACCAATAGAAAGCTGCGCTGGTAATATCAGCCAAAAACTGTGGCGCAAAGTAATAAATGTACTGTGAAAAGCTAGCCGTGCATAAGATTTAGATGCAAGACAAAAGGAAGAAAGAAACATAATATCTTAAATTGTAGATGTAAATGTTTAGGCACAGTTCTTTAATCCATTTTCAACAGGTTTCTACCATGTACAAAAAATTATTCACTTTATCAGCTCATTGGCCAAACAGAGGACATAAAATTTATAAAAGAGCAACTCAGAAGAAAAAGATGCAGCACTAGCTGAATCATAAATAATTCACAATTTATGAAATGAAGGAATTTATAAGTATTGAGCGTAGACTTGAAAGAGTAAAGAATTCATGTAATTGCAAGATTATCACATTACCTATGGCAACGGTTTAAAGAAATCCTTTAAATGTTTGCAAAGCTAACCTATAATATTGTATCCATTTTTTTTTTTTAAAGAAAACTCCATAAACTTATAAGAAAACGCCAAAGATGTGTTTCTATTATTATTATTATTTTTATTGTTTTCTAAAATTAATATGCTCTTATAATTCTGTTTTATAAAATTAATATGCTCTTATAATTCTGTTTTATGTTTCAATTAATAAACTGGCATATTTCCAGCGTAGAAACTAATCTATAGAATTAAAATAAAAGGGAAAATACAGGTTTGATTTTCTAAATCAAGAGTTAATAAGAAATTTATGTTTTTCTTTAAAAATTAAAAAGAAAACTCTTCTAATTGTTTCCTCTATTGTTTGTGCAGGTTTAGCGGAATAATTCTTTTCCAACAACAAAATATACATTTCCAAACGGATAATCTTCAAACAATTCTTTTATAAAATACAAATAAAAATATTGCAAAATAAGAAGGGGACCTCTTTTAAAGGCTAGGAAACTGATCTGGAACAAATCCGAAGTCCGAAGCTTCTGTTAAATTTGCTCAAAATACTAGCCTACTTGATGAAGAAAACCAAAGCAATCCAATCCAATAACACACTTGCAATTTGAAATTTGAGATGAAAACTTTTCTAGAGCAACTGCTGTGCAAAATTTTTCCTAAAAGCTATTGCCGTGAAAATTCTTCTAGAAAATCACTGTGAATGAAATTGCAAACCCAAAAAGCTTTTTAATGCATTTAATTAACTCAAATTCATAAAGCTTAACTGATTGTTAGTCATACATTAAAATTGATCAATTAGTTTTAACTAATAAATAACTAAGATATTATCTTTTAACTCAAAATTAGGTTTTTAGATATTTATAACTTGTTGAAAAAAACTCTTTTAAAATATCTATTTGCAGAAGTAATTCAAAAATTATATTTAATTAAATACTTTTTACAAATTAACTTTCACTTTTAATTAAATGACTTGTTTAATTTAAATTAATAAATTAAACCATAAACATAAACATTTAATTTCTAATATTTAAACAAAATTTATATTAAATCAAATATTAATTAAATAATCATTTAACTAAAATAATGAATTTCCAAACAAAACAATACAGACAAGAACGACACAACAGAAACAAACTACACAACAACAACGGGTGACAAAAAGATACTCGTTCAATGAAGAACGATGGCTTAAATGAGGACCTGACACTATCTCCGGATCAACATAATTTCATTGGATTAATGTATGCTCAGACCTGACAAGGAGGTGGAGCCGATACAAAGTACCTGTATCTGCATAAAACATCACTGTTAAACATATATCAGCAAACACACAGTGAAGAAGAATCACAACATAGCAGGGTACTCATGAGTGAGTAGTGCTACACTGTCTTCTTCACCAAAACTGACGAGCATCATATATCAAAAAAATACATAAATAGTTATTTTTATTTGATTGATCTGCATGAGGAATCCTCCTAAAAAAATGGTTGAACCATTCTAAAACTCTATTATAGGCTCATTTTCCTTTTGCTAAATTTTTTAAAAATTAGATAATGATGAATATATATCAATTACATATTTAAATCTTGCAAGAAAATTACCTTTCAAGTTGTCCCAATTTGTAATACATCCATCTTTCAAACTTTGAAATCATTATATCATTCCCAACAAGGCTTTCAATAAATAATCATATGAACACATTTTCTTTATAGGCTCCTAGAGTTGTACAAGTGATATTGAATTCTTGGATATATGATTATTAGGATCTTGTGAATTCTCTCTAGTGAACTTTGGAAAATATTTTCAAGACCCTACAAGTAAAGTTGCATATTGAGCCAATGCTAACAGTCCAAAATGAGTTCCCCATGGTTGAGAAGAAATTAATGTCATGATGCAAGTCTTAAAATATTAAAATAAAAATATCTATATTACTCTTATAGAGTTGCCAACCTCCATTCAAGGGGAGATACCTTTTAATTTTTGGAGAATAAGGATGCATCAATATTTTTGTATCCCTTATAGAGTTGAAAAAAATTGGTTAACATATTTGTCATAATAGTTTTAGATAAAGAAATGACCCTGAATCATGCAGTGAACAACTGCAAATGAGCTAACAATTAAAGATGTTATTGCTTAACAACCTTCCTTTGAATTTTAGAGGTACGACTCCCTCTTATGATGAAATTTTTCTTTTTTAATGGTTATAATTTTAAGAAGAAAGAAGGAAAGGAAATAAAATAAATAGAAACAAGAAATATAATTACATAGAGAAGAGAAATTGAACACAAAGATTCATCTAATTGTTACATAAGAATAATTTACAAATGGAAGGAAGCAACTATAGTTTAATATATGACAAAATATTAGAGAAATAATTATAAATCTAACAACATAAGAATTCACAATACAAACAAATACTTATGGTTCACATAATATACATGTCATTCTTCATTTATTTCTCTAATTGAAGAAGTCATAAACTCTCCCCCTTTGTAAAAAGTGAAAAGTTAGTTTTCTTCCTTCAAGATTTCTGAATTCTTAGCAAAAAAAAACTACAGTTTTATCTTGCATTTATAGATTTATTCTTCCCTTAATAAAAGAGGATGCAAGACATAAGCACAAAACATCCCTTGAGAAAAGTAATAAAAGTAAATGTTTTGAACTCTCTCAAAATTTTATAATTGTCTTTCCCAACTCTTAAAGTTTTGATTGTAGCTTAGTTTCATTAAAGGGATCCCTCTAGCTCTCTTCAAGATTATTTTCAAACTTGTTTGTGAAATATCAATGCTGTGAATTTTGAGTTAATGAATGCATCACTCTATCTTGAGTCCATCTAAAACTGACACCAAAGTTTACTGGTATTTGGGATGTGAAGGTTTTGAACCTAGGAAAGCACCGATATCACCATCAATGGTGATATATTTAAGACAAATAAAACAGATAATGCTTTGTTTGAATAATTTTCTTCTTGTCTTTCTGATTTTTGTTGTGTTGGAGAGGGTGGGAGATCCTTCTATTATTTAATTGTCTTCATTATTACTAAAATAAGTTTTTTACTCTTATCTATTGAGCACTTACAATGGAAAAAAATTGTGAATGAGTTGATATTGATGACCAAAAGCTACTTCACATCTTCACTTAGAACTTGAAAACTTATATTAGCATATTTAGGTCTAATATTTTAAAATCACACATTTCCTTGTTCATTTCCCATAACAAAAATATCAGAAACAGGAGAAAACTCCAATAATGATATTGAATCATTACCTTTAGGTAAATTGAGAATTCGTGTCTCATTTTCTATAGAGAAAAGAAGATACAAAAATGGCACTGAAGCATCCAAAATCTAATAGACCCATGTTCATGTCTAGTTATGTGAATCATATCTATATTCAAATTATTCCCATAAGTAGAAGCACAAGTTATGTGTTACTTACACATGATTCAACAAAAAAGATTGTACAAGAACAAGCTAAGGATGAGTGGAATGCCTATCTTCTTTTGAGTTGAGTGAAAATTTTGATATGCTAACTTCATGAAATTCATGTAAGTGACCATCCCTTGAGACTATTTAATGATCAAAACTGTAAAAAATGAAAGGCTTCCTATTTCATCACCATCATATACATAAATATTCCCTTCATATTTTTAATTGTGCTTCCCATTTGTACACCATTGTAATACTATGGCATGGATTCTATATTTTCTAGAGGATAATTGTATCTTGAAAATAGTTTTTCTTAAAGAAATGCTTATATATGAAGGGTGAGAGCTTTAATACGTGAATCTGATGATATACTCTACAATAAAATATCTCCATCACTACATCCCACAAAAAGTATACTTCCATCAACATATGTTCAATAGACACAACAAATTTCTTTCTCTTCATCATTGTCATTTGCTTCTACCTCTAGTGTTTCATCTCTCATCCTTGTAGAATTGACCACCTTATCATTCTTTAGATGAATACTTTTACCACCTTTGAATGCAATAAAACATTCTTTAAAATGAGGTAGATTGGTTTCTTAATAATATGACAAAAATTTGGGATGTCAAAACCACATTTAGTTGAATTAGTGCACCCCAACACTCCTCCTTCCTTTGGGAATTTTCTAAAAATTGAGCATGGCATGCCTTGTCAATGCTTCCACATTTTACATACATGTCTATGATGGTGCTCATAACTATAATATCTACCCAAATTCTCTATTATGTAAAATTTTGATAAATATTTTTATTTTTTCTAAGGTAGGATCACAGGGAAGGAAATAAAGTTTTTTAAATAGTTGTTGAGTCATAATAGGGTTTCAAAAAACCTTGACGAGGCTTGAAATGGTTTGAAGAACCATAAAAAATTTTGACACCTCAAATAATCTCCAACTTGTGACATGAGATGAAAGCTCTTTGAGGTATTCTACCAAATAATCCATGCCATTATTATATTTCCCACATTTACATAAATATTTATCAAAAAAAATCCAATTTTAATGTTTGTCATGTCTTGTTTCGAAGCTCCAATCTTAGTGTAAACAAGGAGGATGTTGGTAAAGTTTGTAGAATTTGGATTTATACTTACTAGTTGCATCTAGTTGAAAGTTTCTAAAACCCTCTAAAAAAATTTAATTCATGCATATCTTATGACCATTACATTCCATGTGACTTAAGAAAAATTCACACACATTGTATATTTATTCACATTCTTTATGAACATTCAACAAGGTACTCACAAATAAATCATCTAGTAAAGGTTTATAGTCAATTATGCATTAATGGTGAAGAATTTAACTACTTGACTAGTTTGGTAAGTTTCTCATTATGTATCAAAGTTCCAATATCTTGTACCACTACAAAGACAAATCCTCAAGAGGAGCCCTCTTTATATCAAGAACCTAATAGTCAAGCAATGTTGTAGCATGAAATTTAGAGAAGAGATGATAACAAGTTTATGTTTAGCATCACCCATCTCATGCTTCTCATTGTCTTACACTTGCTTTCTATACTCATAATGTGTGTGGAGGGAATCATATAGTGCAATGATAGAATTAGGTACTTTGTGTCACCCTTGAAGATAGGAGATGCTTATAAAAGGGTTTCCAAAAACTTTACAGAGTATTTTCAGTGAATCATCTTGCAGTCTTGGAATTCCACAAGACACATCTCTTTAAGTTATTTTATTAAATAGTTAACACTTGCCTATACCCTCAAGATTTTGATTTTTAGCTCAAGACAAGGTTTTTACAACTCTTTAAGTAAAAATATTGAATGTAAGTTAAAAGATATGTTTTCAGGTTGAGGCACAAGATGTTTCTATCTACCTAGAGTGAGAAAAAAGCTTGTTCCAAATCTCTAATCTTGATAGAGGTTGAGAGGATGTTGGTGAAACTTATGAATTTTGTGTTATACCTATTAAGCACATTTGTTCAAATAAATTCTATCTTCTTGAGGTTTTTAACTTGAAACAATTTGTGTCCTATATATGTGTTTCAAAACTTTTCCTTCAATGGAAAGAAGGGGGTTTGAAACCCCTTTTAGCTACCAAAACAACTTTTCAAACTGGATGGAATCCTCAATAAAAAAATTTAAGTACTTTTGCCTCTGGAGACCACTTTTCATTGTGGGGTTATGAAAAGTACATCAAGCTCTGACAGAGGTCTTATAATCTCACTTAAAATATTGGAATACAATAAAAATATATTTGAAAACATATTTTGAGGCTTTTAAAGGTTTACAATATCCTATTGACACGTAAGCAACCTATTGATTATGATATCCTAAATTTATCATGACAAACCTAGGGATCTAATCTTCTTTAATAGGGAAAATACTATATGTATGACTAAATATTTTTGGGTTTATCTTAGAAAATTGTGTATAGCAATAAAATAAGCTTTACAGATACAAGGAAATCTACTCTATCAACTTCAATCACAAAATAATTGCATAGTGGTTGCAATGGGTCTATTGTTGATGATATAGGTTAACTATTTTTTATTAATAATAGTAAACAACATTAAGTAAATCTAGCTAAGATTGATAAAATCATAAAACTAATAAAATTAAAATGTAGCTACAATTTACCTCATGTGGGCCCTCTCTTACGTCAACTACACCTCTCTTCTACTTTATAGAATATTAGCTAAATTAGATCCTTGAATAATTCATCACACAATATTTGGTATGAAAAGTTCTATTGAATTATTTTCTTAGAAAAATAATACAAACTTGTAGTACAAATATCTCTATCTAGATATGTTGAATATTTAGAATTTAATATTGACTCCTTATTCTATGAACTTATTGGACTCTTAACAACTATAATACACTTGTCTACTCACACCTTGTGATATAAGAGTAGGACTATCTTATTTTAGAAATATAAATGCAACTAGAAGACTAAGTGTAATTAAGCCTAAGGGAGAATAATCCTAACACAATATTCCAATCATTATATAAGAGGAACTAATTTTTTGGAGACACATGTGAATATGGGTGGCATAGCCCATTCAATTCTTGCTCAATCCTTGCTAAAGAATTGCTACTATGTCCACCACTTACTAGTTACTCTTCTCTTCTTTGTTGAAGTTTCTCATTATTCTACATAGAATAATTTATCACTAATTGAATAATTGTTAGAAATTATGATCCCTAGTTATGAGTACTTGTGGATTTGGTTGGGAGTTCTCACAACTTTGGCTATAGGTACTTGTGGCTTTCATTGTAGGTATTCTATAGCCTTGGTTGCAAGTTATCTTTCTTACTTGTTGTATGTAGAAGTTAGCTTCCAAAATATTTCTACTATAAAATCATTATAAACAAAATAATATTCTATAATATCCTAAAAATTAAAGTCTTAACGCATAAACATCCATTTAAACATCATGCATCTAATATAGTACTTATACTCAAATATTAAGTATAGGATAAATATGTCTTTAAAAATTAATTTGAAACAAGAAAGTAAAACAATAAATAGGGACAATTATAGGACCTATCAACTATCACTTGTACCTAAGAATGAACTTATGAATGCCAAATTTCATTGAGATGGCTCATTAAAACCCTAAAGAATTCCTAGAGATTCATGAAATGAAATAAATTATATATGTATGGATTAATGACCAAGA
>VDFB02000008.1:136548578-136681538 GCA_007258455.2 Sequoia sempervirens | reverse complement strand
AGTCTGACATAGCCAGGACCTTAGGGGCATCTCCACCCTTCATCACAACATTCCATATCTTATCAATTTTATCCTCAAGGGATAACATTCTTCCCTCCATATTTTGCTTCAAATTGATGGTCTCCTCCGCCACAATATTAGCAATAGTATTGAGAACATCCATTAAAATATCAATTTGGCTTTGGATAGAAGGGTCCTTAGCCTTGCTAGCAACACCCCTAATATGAACATTGGTCCTATTGATCTCATGAAATAACTATTTAAAAAGTTTAAAAATCACATTAACATTGTCACAGGCCGAACCCAACACATAAGAAAGATCCTCCCTATCAAAGTTTTCAATACGTTCCCACAACAACGTCCTCATTTGAAGAACTCACATGAACCTTTTCAGCAAAAACTTCCTTACCTTTACCAGTAGGGACAGGAGACTTCATCCAACGAATGGAACTAGCAATTTCCTCTGCAACAACCTTCCTTTTCAAAATCTTATCCACATCCACTTTACTGGTTCCCATAGCATGTCCACCACCCACAACTCTTTCCTACTCCTACTTCTGCAACCCAATGTCAGCGCTTGGGACATCCTCACCATAGATACCACCAACCAAGGAAGAGGGAAACCCTTCTCCAGGAGTTGACCTACATTCAACACCCTTCTCTTCTGACTCCCCTCCTTAGGCTCCTGCACAAATCTAGTCGTTGGGGGAGGAGAAGAAGCTTCCCATAAAGTTCATTTTTATCCTTACCCCCTTAGAAGGAAAAATCACCACCATTTCATCATTGCAAGTCATATATCTCGCCTTCTCATCCATCTTCCTTTTCCCAGATTTACCCTGAACAGGGGAGATGGGGCCCTCCTCCAAAGAGGCATACGAATCTGGGACATAATCAACATCATCATCCCTATCAAACTCAGATTCTTAGTTTAAAATAAGCCTCCTCTTCTTTAGTTTCTTAGAAGCCCTTTCCTCTCCTGACTTCGTCTCATAGACCTCCCTAGTTTTAGCAAGATTTTCCATCGAAGACACAAGGGTTTTATGCACATCATGAGCTTTAACATGTTCATAAATCAGGAGAATCAACCCTGAGTGCAGGATAGGATTTTTGGGGTTTTTTCTATGATCTTTAATCTCTGAGTCCATCGACATCAACAAATAGTAGGGAAAGGACACCCATTTCTTGTGCCAAAAATGGTTAAGCAAAAGAAAATGGTAATTATTAATAGTCATGTACCTTCCTTCCAAGGTAACATATCTCATAATTTCTTCAACAACATCCCACCACAGGGCTTTCAAGGAACTCCTTAGGTACCCACCACTCTTCGCGGGCTTCAAGTCAACAACCTCATTCCTTTTGAAGAAAAGAGACATCACAGCCTGCGACTCTTTCTTATCTTTGAAAGCCTTCATAACCTGAATAGCCAAGCCTATAATTTGGGCTATGAATTCTTCATCCACCACAATTTCCCTACCACCCAAATTTAGGGTTCTCTCTTTCCACCCTTCAACAACCAAATCAGTGACCTGGGGGTTGTTGCCATGCAGTTTCTCCATATATGGTTTTAAACCACTCCTTTCTAAAATCTCCCACACCTCCTTTCTCTACTTAGTAGTATCACAGGATTTAGGCTCGACATGATTTATGTCCCCACCCATGACACTAGAAAATAGAGACCAAGCACACAACAAGAAACTCAGGAAAAAACAACATACACCACCCAGAGCCGAAATATCCAACAAAAGACTCTAGAATCTAAGGCGATTAATACCCACAATCCATGTGAAGCCAACCACAAGACATAAATGCCATAATGAAATTGAACTCCGCGCCTTGTGATAACCATCCCTCAAAATCATAGCTTTAACATCCTTATGTCATTCAACCACGCGAGTAAGGACATGCATGCCTTAATGAAAAAAAGGATCAACATAGGATTAGCCTTCATTAATAATTACAACCGTAGTCTCAAATGGGATAGGATCATTTAAATCCCACACCTTGCTATCTTTAACTCCAAAGTTAGCGAAGAAATCAGCTAACATATTTCCCTCTCTCAAAATGTGGGAGATATAAACATTATAAAAGGATTTAATAATATCAATAGAATCCCTGATCAAGGCCTCAATTGTCCAAGACAGAGGAGAGACATTCTTCAAATTATTGATAATGTTCAGAGAGTCACCCTCCAACTAGATCTTCCTATACCCTTTTCTTTGAGCCAATTTTAGACCATGATAGGTAGCAGTCGCCTTAAATCACATCAACGTTGCCCTATATATTGTTGTTGAATTATGTTTGCAAAAAAATCAGCATATTACTATCCCATAGTTGATTACCTAAGTTAGAAGACACTAACCCATGAATTGGAAATCCCTTGCAAAAACCACAAGAGAGAGAAACCTCTTGAGGGTCATTAGTGGAAGCACTTTCATTTAAAAATTTTCAGAGGTTTAAGGAAAATATCTTCACCATAGAATAAATCATCATCTAAAGTCTCTAAATACCAACTTGGAATGTAGGCATCATGGAAACTTATAAATCATCACCAACTTCATCAGATTCAACCATTAGGTTATTTGATATTTCATTTACTCCTCCATTGTTATGTACTTCACATAATGGCTCAACATGATAAGAATATAGAGCTTGCACAATGGTATCTTTAAAACGAAAAGATTCAAGAGTAGGATGGTGTCTTTCCTCTCCTTGCAATACTTCCTTTTCATAACCTTCACCAAGAAACTTGAATACTTGATATTTTGATTGTGCACATGATAAAGTATTGATGCTTGATAGTTCATTTCCAAGCACTGTGTTTTTTAATAATCCTCTGATATCTTCATGGAATTTTATACACTTTGTTTGCAACAATTATTCTCCATCATGTTCTATAAATTGGAAATTTTTGTACTTGGGCTACATGCAAGTTTGAGAAAGATTGCTTGATGATTCATTTTTATATTTTCTCTCTTTAATTTGACCTTCAACCTTTGTATTCAACAAACTATGCACTAAATCTATATAATTACTTTCAAAGGTGAAGAATTACATCTCTTGAGAAGAAAAATGTATTAATGAATAATCATTTTTATTTTCTTCTGAGTTTCTCATGTTAATAAAATATTGTTCGATAGTCTTTGCAACTAAAATACAATATACCACTATATCCCTTGGATGAATAGAATGTTTTCCCATGTTTTCCTAGGAAATAATAGAGGTATCATCACTTTGATCTTCAATGGAAACTTTTGAATTGTCATAGCTACTCTTAGTATATAAATGATACATCTCAGTGTGTTCTATAGAATTAGGTTTAAATATTGAAGAAACTAAATCATCCTTGAATAAATCCTCTTCATCAAGAATTATGAGGTTCTAAAAATTAGATGGGGGAGGCATTAACCTTACTCTTTTTTCACCAAGTCAGGTATAAGATTACCTTTCAAGACCTGATAATTCTATTTTTTTACAAAGGATACCCTTTTTGATTCAAACTTTCAAACCTTCAGAATACATCTCTCGATACATTGTTATTTTAGTAAACCAGATAAAATCTGTAACGCCTTGCTAGGGAATCTAATAAAACAAAGCATAAAGTAACAAATTAACCAAATAATTTTTTTTAAAGTCTTTTGATTACACAATTGTTTTAAGGATTCCAAGATGACGTTACTTAAAAATTATAAATAAGAACATCATGTATCATAATATTAAAGTCATAAAACATAAGTACATATCAGATTCATGAATGATCCAATTTCACAAACTTTTATACAGTCAAGATAAAAATGTCTCTAGTTTACATCAAGTGAGATTTTAATAAATCTCGATACATCATAATGTTAATACAATGAGTACACTCATACACATGAGGTAAATATACAAAGAGGACAATGATATCAACATATCTAACATCCAAGTCTTTGAACATGTTCAACGCCCATCGTCACAAACATTGAAATAACAGGAACTTGTTCCACAAACAATGTTATCCAAGTATAGCAATATCTGTAGGAGTACCCAATGGTGAATAATAGCACAGTTTCCTCCCAACCATGTGGTACCCGAAGGTCCACTCCCTCTGTGCTAGGAGATAATGACATGTCCACATAACAATCAAACACATAACAAAGAAGAGACATTACATAACTCACAACACATAACGACATGATAGTATCTAAATTACATAATCACTAATAAACTCCTAGAGGCAACAACAGTAACATAGGTGACTCTACATAATTGACCACAAACATGCTTCAAGATAGAGTGTCATCACATAGTTGTTCTAGGTTACCTTGGTGAATCTTCCTAGACTACCGACCCTCATCCAGAGTTACCCTGATAGTCTCTATTGATTCCCAGCCCCTAGACAAACTCACGTGGAGTCGAATTACCTTTTAGGAAGACAAGGTAGACGACTAAGCCATTCCAGGCCTTCTCAACCTACCCTTAATCAAAACGAGCATTAAGGCACCGGGCGAGATATACAATTATCTGAATTAATGTTAAATACTACCCAACCCCTAGTACATTAGTTAGGTTTTCACTGGATTATAAAAACCCATGATAGGTTACCCTGGAAACCACTTAGGGTTTTGACCCCTACCGCAAGCTACTCTTCCTAAAAACATGACACAACATCAAAAGACAAGGAATAGCCACCAAGCACAAGAAAAAATCCTTGAATATCTTAACATTTCTATCAAGACGTAGATCATGATCTCCAAAATGCCACATAGTCAAAACAAATTGTGCAAGGCTATACCCTAAGAAAGACATTGTATCGAATACATAACTTAACAATACAATCCTCATTTTCCTAACCTTAGCAAAAATAAAACAAACTTACATGTACGTTCTTAAATTATAACATGTACATATCTCATCAAATATAATCATTTAATCTTCATGAATTAAAAGTTCATAAACAACAATCTATTGTCATTATTATATGTCTTATAATTTAACTAAGATTATTATTCAATAAGAATAATATAAAATATTTACATTAATAAATCAACCATTGAAGAGCTAATTAATTTTACTATATGATAATATATATATATAAAACGATTTAAAAAAAACCATTTGTTTTATTCTATTATGGAATGAGTCAATTTACAAAACATAAACTGAAGTTTCTATTTAAATTCACTTTACAAGGAAACAACAACATGCATGCTATGTAAAGGAGATTACGCACATAAAGAAGAGAGTGATAGTTAAAAATAGATAACATAAATATGAATGGCAGAAAGTACGCCATGCATTCATATCTACTAAAGTTAACCAAAATAATTTTTTGCTTATAATCAGTAACTTCAAATAACTACGCCTACACAAATCACGCGCCATGCAAAGCGTCTAACTATTTCTTTTACAAAAATCACTGTTAATCTTACCCTTCAATTAATATTTAACTTCCAAACTACAGTGAACATAAGCAATGACTGACGAAGGTATTCAGTTTCAGCATAGGTAAATTAGCAAAGATAAATATTGAATTTATGACGTTCAGAACAACTAACCAGAGTAATCATTGGAATGCAAGATCTAATTAAAAACCTTTATAATACTGACGCTATAATGTCAAATAAGGTATGCAAAACCAATATAAAGCTTCACTAGTAATATCAGCCAAAAACTGTGATGTAAAGTAATAAATCTACTGTGAAAAGCTAGCTGCGCATAAGATTTAGATGCAAGACAAAAGGAAGAAAGAAACGTAATATCTTAAATTGCAGATGTAAATGTTTAGGCACGGTTCTTTAATCCATTTTCAACAGGTTTCTACCATGTATAGAAAATTATTCACCTTATCAGCTCATCGGCCAAACAGAGGACGTAAAATTTATAAAAGAGCAACTAAGAAGAAAAAGATGCAGCACTAGCTGAATCATAAATAATTCACAATTTATGAAATGAAGGAATTTATAAGTATTGAACGCAGACTTTGCAAGAGTAAAGAATTCATGTAATTGCAAAATTATCACATTACCTATGGCAACGGTTTAAACAAATCCTTTAAATGTTTGCAAAGCTAACCTATAATACTGTATCCAATTTTTTTTTTTTAAAGAAAACTCCATAAACTTATAAGAAAACACCAAAGATGTGTTTCTATTATTATTATTTTTTTTATTGTTTTCTAAAATTAATATGCTGTTATAATTCTCTTTTATGTTTCAATTAATAAACTGGTATATTTCCAGCGTAGAAACTAATTTACAGAACTAAAATAAAAGGGAAAATACAGGTTTGATTTTCTAAATCAAGAGTTAATAACATATTTATGTTTTTCTTTAAAAATTAAAAAAAAAACTCTTCTAATTGTTTCCTCTATTGCTTGTGAAGGTTTAGTGGAATAATTCTTTTCCAACAACAAAATATACATTTCCAAACGGATAATCTTCAAGCAAACTTTTCATAAAATATAGATAAAAATATTGCAAAATAAGAAGGGGACCTGTTTTAAAGGCTCAGAAACTGATCTGGAACAAATCCAAAGTCTGAAGCTTCCGTTAAATTTGCTCAAAATACTGGCTACTTGACGAAGAAAACCAAAACAATCCAACCTAATAACACACTTGCAATTCAAAATTTGAGATGAAAACTTTTCTAGAGCAACTGCCGTGAAAATTCTTCTAGAAAATCACCATGAATGAAATTGCATACCCAAAAAGATTTTTAATGAATTAACTCAAATTCATAAATTTAATTAACTCAAATTCATAAAGTTTAACTCATGCATTAAAATTGATCAAACAATTTTAACTAATAAATAACTAAGATATTATCTTTTAACTCAAAATCAGGTTTTTAGATATTTATAACTTGTTGAAAAAAAACTCTTTTAAATATCAATTCAACAATTATATTTAATTAAATACTTTTTACAAATTAACTTTCACTTTTAATTAAATGACTTGTTTAATTTAAATTAATAAATTAAACCATAAACATAAACATTTAATCTAATATTTAAACAAAATTTATATTAAATCAAATATTAATTAAATAATCATTTAACTAAAATAATGAATTCCCAAATAAAACAATACAGACAAGAATGACACAACGGAAATAGACTACACAACAACAACGGGTGATAAAAAGATACTCGTTCAATGAAGAACGATGGCTTAAATGAGGACCTAACATTATCTCCAGATCAACATAATTTCATTGGATATGGGTATGCTCAGACCTGACAAGCAGGTGGAGCCGATACGAAGTACCTGTATTTGCATAAAACATCACTATTAAACATATAAACATATATCAACAAATACACCGTGAAGAAGAGTCGCAACGTAGCAAGGTACTCACGAGTGAGTAGTGCTACACTGTCTTCTTCACCAAAAATGACGAGCATCATATATTAAAAAAACACATAAATAGTTATTTTTATTTGATTGATCTGCATGAGGAATCCTCCTACAAAAATGGTTGAACCATTCTAAAACTCTATTATAGGCTCATTTTCCTTTTGCTGAATTTAAAAAAAAAAGATAATGATGAATATATATCAATTACATATTTAAATCTTGCAAGAAAATTACCTTTCAAGTTGTCCCCATTTGTAATACACCCATCTTTCAAACTTTGAAATCATTATATCATTCCCAACAAGGCTTTCAATAAATAATCATATGAACACATTTTCTTTATAGGCTCCTAGAGTTGTACAAGTGATATTGAATTCTTGGATATGATTATTAGGATCTTGTGAATTCTCTCTAGTGAACTTTGGAAAATATTTTCAAGATCCTACAAGTAAAGTTGCATATTGAGCCAATGCTAATAGTCCAAAATGAGTTCCCCATGGTTGAGAAGAAATTAATGTCATGATGCAAGTCTTAAAATATTAAAATTAAAATATTTATATTACTCTTATAGAGTTTCCAACCTCCATTCAAGGGGAGATACCTTTTAATTTTTGGAGAATAAGGATGCATCAGTATTTTTGTATCCCTTATAGAGTTGAAAAAAATTGGTTAACATATTTGTCATAATAGTTTTAGATAAAGAAATGACCTTGAATCATGCAGTGAACAACTACAAATGAACTAACAATTGAAGATGTTATTGCTTAACAACCTTCCTTTGAATTTTAGAGGTACAACTCCCTCTTATGATGAAATTTTGCTTTTTTAATGGTTATAATTTTAAGAAGAAAGAAGGAAAGGAAATAAAAGAAATAGAAACAACAAACATAATTACATAGAGAAGAGAAATTGAACACAAAGATTCATCTAATTGTTACATAAGAATAATTTACAAATGGAAGGAAGCAACTATAGTTTAATATATGACAAAATATTAGAGAAATAATTGTAAATCTAACAACATAAGAATTCACAACACAAACAAATACTTATGGTTCACATAATATACATGTCATTCTTCATTTATTTCTCTAATTGAAGAAGTCATAAACTCTCCCCCTTTGTAAAAAGTGAAAAGTTAGTTTTCTTCCTCCAAGATTTCTGAATTCTTAGCCAAAAAAAAACTACAGTTTTATCTTGCATTTATAGATTATTCTTCCCTTAATAAAAGAGGATGCAAGAAATAAGCACAAAACATCCCTTGAGAAAAGTAATAAAAGTAAATGTTTTGAACTCTCTCAAAATTTTATAATTGTCTTTCCCAACTCTTAAAGTTTTGATTGTAGCTTAGTTTCATTAAAGGGATCCCTCTAGCTCTCTTCAAGATTATTTGCAAACTTGTTTGTGTAATATCAATGCTGTGAATCTTGAGTTAATGAATGCATCACTCTATCTTGAGTCCATCTAAAATTGACACCAAAGTTTACTGGTATTTGGGATGTGAAGGTTTTGAACCTAGGAAAGCACCGATATCACCATCAATGGTGATCATGTTTTCATCCATATTTAAGACAAATACAACACTTAATGCTTTGTTTGAATCATTTTCTCCTTGTCTTTCTGATTTTTGTTGTGTTGGAGAAGGTGGGAGATCCTTCTATGATTTAATTGTCTTCATTATTACCAAAATAAGTTTTTGCCTCTTATCTATTGAGCACTTACAATGGAAAAAAATTGTGAATGAGTTGATATTGAGGACCAAAAGCTACTTCACATCTTCACTTAGAACTTGAAAACTTATATTAGCATATTTAGGTCTAATATTTTAAAATCACACCTTTCCTTGTTCATTTCCCATAGCAAAAATATCAGAAACTGGACAAAACTCCAATAATGATATTGAATCATTACCTTTAGGTAAATTGAGAATTAGTGTCTCGTTTTCTATAGAGAAAAGAAGATACAAAAATGGCACATAAGCATCCAAAATCTAATAGACCCATGTTCATGTCTAGTTATGTGAATCATATCTATATTAAAATTATTCCCATAAGTAGAAGCACGAGTTATGTGTTACTTACACATGATTCAACAAAAATGATTGTACAAGAACAAGCTAAGGATGAGTGGAATGCCCGTCTTGTTCTGAGTTGAGTGAAAATTTTGATATGCTAACTTCATGAAATTCATGTAAATGACCATCTCTTGAGACTATTTAATGATCAAAACCATAAAAAATGCAAGGCTTCATATTTCATCACCATCATATACATAAATATTCCCTCCATATTTTTAATTGTGCTTCCCATTTGTACACCATTGTAATACTATAGCATGGATTCTATATTTTCTAGAGGATAATTGTATCTTGAAAATAGTTTTCTTAAATAAATGCTTATATATGAAGGGTGAGAGTTTTAATACGTGAATCTGATGATATACTCTACAATAAAATATCTCCATCACTACATCCCACAAAAAGTATACTTCCATCAACATATGTTCAATAGACACAACAAATTTCTTTCTCTTCATCATTGTCATTTGCTTCTAACTCTAGTGTTTCATCTCTCATCCTTGTAGAATTGACCACCTTATCATTCTTTAGATGAATACTTTTACCACCTTTGAATGCAATAAAACATTCTTTAAAATGAGGTAGATTGGTTTCTTAATAATATGACAAAAATTTGGGATGTCAAAACCACATTTAGTTGAATTAGTGCACCCCAACACTCCTCCTTCCTTTGGGAATTTTCTAAAAATTGAGCATGGCATGCCTTGTCAATGCTTCCACATTTTACATACATGTCTATGATGGTGCTCATAACTATAATATCTACCCAAATTCTCTATTATGTAAAATTTTGATAAATATTTTTATTTTTTCTAAGGTAGGATCACAGGGAAGGAAATAAAGTTTTTTAAATAGTTGTTGAGTCATAATAGGGTTTCAAAAAACCTTGACGAGGCTTGAAATGGTTTGAAGAACCATAAAAAATTTTGACACCTCAAATAATCTCCAACTTGTGACATGAGATGAAAGCTCTTTGAGGTATTCTACCAAATAATCCATGCCATTATTATATTTCCCACATTTACATAAATATTTATCAAAAAAAATCCAATTTTAATGTTTGTCATGTCTTGTTTCGAAGCTCCAATCTTAGTGTAAACAAGGAGGATGTTGGTAAAGTTTGTAGAATTTGGATTTATACTTACTAGTTGCATCTAGTTGAAAGTTTCTAAAACCCTCTAAAAAAATTTAATTCATGCATATCTTATGACCATTACATTCCATGTGACTTAAGAAAAATTCACACACATTGTATATTTATTCACATTCTTTATGAACATTCAACAAGGTACTCACAAATAAATCATCTAGTAAAGGTTTATAGTCAATTATGCATTAATGGTGAAGAATTTAACTACTTGACTAGTTTGGTAAGTTTCTCATTATGTATCAAAGTTCCAATATCTTGTACCACTACAAAGACAAATCCTCAAGAGGAGCCCTCTTTATATCAAGAACCTAATAGTCAAGCAATGTTGTAGCATGAAATTTAGAGAAGAGATGATAACAAGTTTATGTTTAGCATCACCCATCTCATGCTTCTCATTGTCTTACACTTGCTTTCTATACTCATAATGTGTGTGGAGGGAATCATATAGTGCAATGATAGAATTAGGTACTTTGTGTCACCCTTGAAGATAGGAGATGCTTATAAAAGGGTTTCCAAAAACTTTACAGAGTATTTTCAGTGAATCATCTTGCAGTCTTGGAATTCCACAAGACACATCTCTTTAAGTTATTTTATTAAATAGTTAACACTTGCCTATACCCTCAAGATTTTGATTTTTAGCTCAAGACAAGGTTTTTACAACTCTTTAAGTAAAAATATTGAATGTAAGTTAAAAGATATGTTTTCAGGTTGAGGCACAAGATGTTTCTATCTACCTAGAGTGAGAAAAAAGCTTGTTCCAAATCTCTAATCTTGATAGAGGTTGAGAGGATGTTGGTGAAACTTATGAATTTTGTGTTATACCTATTAAGCACATTTGTTCAAATAAATTCTATCTTCTTGAGGTTTTTAACTTGAAACAATTTGTGTCCTATATATGTGTTTCAAAACTTTTCCTTCAATGGAAAGAAGGGGGTTTGAAACCCCTTTTAGCTACCAAAACAACTTTTCAAACTGGATGGAATCCTCAATAAAAAAATTTAAGTACTTTTGCCTCTGGAGACCACTTTTCATTGTGGGGTTATGAAAAGTACATCAAGCTCTGACAGAGGTCTTATAATCTCACTTAAAATATTGGAATACAATAAAAATATATTTGAAAACATATTTTGAGGCTTTTAAAGGTTTACAATATCCTATTGACACGTAAGCAACCTATTGATTATGATATCCTAAATTTATCATGACAAACCTAGGGATCTAATCTTCTTTAATAGGGAAAATACTATATGTATGACTAAATATTTTTGGGTTTATCTTAGAAAATTGTGTATAGCAATAAAATAAGCTTTACAGATACAAGGAAATCTACTCTATCAACTTCAATCACAAAATAATTGCATAGTGGTTGCAATGGGTCTATTGTTGATGATATAGGTTAACTATTTTTTATTAATAATAGTAAACAACATTAAGTAAATCTAGCTAAGATTGATAAAATCATAAAACTAATAAAATTAAAATGTAGCTACAATTTACCTCATGTGGGCCCTCTCTTACGTCAACTACACCTCTCTTCTACTTTATAGAATATTAGCTAAATTAGATCCTTGAATAATTCATCACACAATATTTGGTATGAAAAGTTCTATTGAATTATTTTCTTAGAAAAATAATACAAACTTGTAGTACAAATATCTCTATCTAGATATGTTGAATATTTAGAATTTAATATTGACTCCTTATTCTATGAACTTATTGGACTCTTAACAACTATAATACACTTGTCTACTCACACCTTGTGATATAAGAGTAGGACTATCTTATTTTAGAAATATAAATGCAACTAGAAGACTAAGTGTAATTAAGCCTAAGGGAGAATAATCCTAACACAATATTCCAATCATTATATAAGAGGAACTAATTTTTTGGAGACACATGTGAATATGGGTGGCATAGCCCATTCAATTCTTGCTCAATCCTTGCTAAAGAATTGCTACTATGTCCACCACTTACTAGTTACTCTTCTCTTCTTTGTTGAAGTTTCTCATTATTCTACATAGAATAATTTATCACTAATTGAATAATTGTTAGAAATTATGATCCCTAGTTATGAGTACTTGTGGATTTGGTTGGGAGTTCTCACAACTTTGGCTATAGGTACTTGTGGCTTTCATTGTAGGTATTCTATAGCCTTGGTTGCAAGTTATCTTTCTTACTTGTTGTATGTAGAAGTTAGCTTCCAAAATATTTCTACTATAAAATCATTATAAACAAAATAATATTCTATAATATCCTAAAAATTAAAGTCTTAACGCATAAACATCCATTTAAACATCATGCATCTAATATAGTACTTATACTCAAATATTAAGTATAGGATAAATATGTCTTTAAAAATTAATTTGAAACAAGAAAGTAAAACAATAAATAGGGACAATTATAGGACCTATCAACTATCACTTGTACCTAAGAATGAACTTATGAATGCCAAATTTCATTGAGATGGCTCATTAAAACCCTAAAGAATTCCTAGAGATTCATGAAATGAAATAAATTATATATGTATGGATTAATGACCAAGATAGGGCTGGCATAAATGGGTGAAATATGAGTGTCCACTTATCTTTTGGATGTCTTAAACCACTTTGTGTAGCCTTATCATCATTCTCATCTAGGTTATCAATTTCCTAAGTGATTTTTTACAAGATTCTTATGTTTCCTCAAACCATGATGAAGATTATTAGCTTAACGAAGATAAAAGGGATGTTCTTAATTGCTTTATTTGAATTTATATAACATAAATTGAAGATTAATTTATTTTAATTAACTCACATTGGATAGTACATGTTTCCTATCCACTCATTGTGCACACCAAACAACATAGAAATCTAATTACATTGTATATAAATAATAAATATGACATCTATATAATATAAAATTCTTTGTACATAATGTCATGATTTGCTATATAGTGTATGCACTATGTCATGATTACAATGAACATATAAACAAGGCCATATAGATAGACAATGTTATACATTAGTAAAATAAATATGTTTGTATAACAAAGCTATATAGACATACAATATTACATGTTGGTAAAATAAAAATGCATAAATAACAAAGCCATATAGGAATACAATAAAACTTCATAATATGCCAATCCTATAGACTAAGATGGTAGAGTCAATGACTCTTTTTCTATCAAGAATATGGAGAGGAAACCGATGGATGTTGATTTTGAACCTATTGATTGGACCTTATCTCTAACCTTTTATGCATCTCCACCTATTAATACAATCAAATAATATGCACGTTAATATAGAAAAAATGAACTACATAATAACATAAGTGAGTAGTCCCACAAGTTGATAATTTGCCTCAATCATTATCTACTTCTCTTCATCCATTTGAGGGGCAATTGTATGAACTATAGTTGTGAGCAGCTATGAAAAACATGAACCGAATTAGACAAAAGATTAATACCATTTAAATTTATGCTAAATGATGGATAAAATAAGAAATAAAAAAATAAAACTACATTATTGGCTCATACCCTTGTCAAAGGCATTGAAGAAAAAACTACCATAATAATTCCCACCTCCATTGTGCCATGAGTATTAGGAGGGATATGAATTGATGTTATGAAAATAAAATAAAATAGCATCGTTTGACCAAAATCTAGATAGTACATTATTTACAAACATAACGATTAAAAATAGTAAAAATTACCTATATGAAAGTTGACATACAACCACTACCATTAATGGGTGATGATGTTAAATATCCAACATCGACCTATTCATCATCAAATGCCACTTTTAAGATTATCATTCATATATTAAAAAATAATTTACATGTAGTATATTTACTATTTTGTTACAAATTACATATACATGTTCTCAACATGATTGCATAATGAGGATGTCATGCCTATAATTTTACGCTAGAAAAACCCAACAATTTTTTTTATTTTTTTAAAATAATTTTTATAATAATATTAACTTTAATGCTCAATATTAATATTTATTATTTTTTTATACCACACTCATTTATTAAGTTTAATATCAGTGTAATAATGTAATAATGTTTTTACTCAATATTAAAGTTACTATATCAATTTATTTACTAATATTATCATTCTAAATTCACTTCTAACAATTCAACATCATTATTCAAGATGTATACATATTTACTAGTATTAAGATAGTTTTACCAACTGGTGGTAATCAACCTCTTATTACAAATAACTTTACCCATAAATAGTATCATTAATTGTGCTTGTAAAACAATTCTTACTACTATTCACATATATCTCGTGTTAATGTCAATCAAAAATTACTTCGTAAATTTAATACACTATTAATGCTAATTTTCAAGTTGGTGTTTGTTAATCACCTACCCTTAATTAGATAAATAAATAAATAATAACATATTTATTTTTTTATTTTATTTAATCTAAGAAATAGATTTTTAAAAAAATTACAGGAATCCAAAAGGATATATATATATATATATACTTTACCTTTATATTCATAATATAAGTTTCTTTTTAAATAAAATGAAGAGGGACGATTAAAGAGGAATCCTTCTTTTATAAATTTTCCTTTTTCTATTAATTTTAGTCCCTATACTTATATAAAAAGCACCATGTGAATAAATATGTTATAAAATTCCACCCACTAAATAACAAAAGAAACACATTTATCTAGGCACATGTAAGCCTAATCTTTTTAACATGTAAAAATCCCTTGATTTAAGGTGGTCTATAAAATTATGCATTGCAATGAAGAGTACTATAGGGGATATAAAGTGATGTAAATAATGGGAGGAGGATTATGTCATACGTAAGAGGATAAAAACAAATTAACATGCACCGCCGCCAAAGGCTATAGCTGATATCAATATTATTCAAGCATGATATCTCGCCTCCTTTTAGAGAGGAGTCAATGCAATAAGGTCTGAAATTTAGCGTTTAAAAAGATGTGTATAACAGCGACAAAGTACTCCAGCTAGAGTTTCATGAAGAAAATAGATTTGTATTCATTAGTTCTACTGAAATTCTGATCGAATGATATCACATTGAATGCGCCTTCTTTAATCAATCCTCCTTTGAATATTGGACAAAATCATCTGCCCAAATTTTATTGCCGTGAAGATCTGCCTATGCTAGAGTTTAAGGTAATCATCCTTGTATATAGAATTAATATTGAGACATTCTTGGAGCAGGTCAAGATCAGGCATTTACGTGGATGAGCTGGGGAAGCAACGACCTCCCTTGCACAGCTTCTCTCAAACCACTTTATGCGTCCAACCGAACCCGTACTCACATAGGAAATCACTGACATTTTTGATAAGGGATAGGGCTATTAGTAACTTGCAGCTAACCCCCAGCTATTGAGTCGATGCAGACAAAGTGCATGCATTAAGACAAGTATGGTTCATCTCTCTACAAACTAGTACCAAGTTGAGACCTGAAAGGGACTAATGCCAATGCCAGACCGCTTGTGATCTATGATAGACGACATTGGTCAACCATCCCAAAGTTGTCTCATTTAACGCCTGACTACCAAATCTAGATTGTAATTAATATATCGGTGAGAAAGATTTCAACAATCTTGTTTCGAGGACTAAGGATGGGACACCTCTGAAAACCTATTATGTTCTGATCCACTTTAGATTTCATTACATGGAGGTAACATTTATAACATTTAATTCTGCAACTGCTACGCGCTTACTTTAGAGTATGCATTGTCAACTTGTGCAAAATTTTGAGGTAACTTTCTTGCTACTGCTGCCGGTCTGGTTTAATCAGGAATTAAATTAAGGGCTGAACATTTCATTGTTGGGAAGATGTAATAATTCAACGCTGCCTCCTTGCATTATTTCTTTGTTCATTATGGGTTTAAAATACTGATAACGTCCTTCAAGGGTCAAATAATTTTTGTTTCTTGTTTAAGTCTGCACAAATTTATAGCTCCAGCTCTATATCCATTTTTTTTGAGTAATGCAATATTCTTCTGAATGCCCCTTATGTGAATAAGATCGGCACCATTTATTTGATTCATTCCTGGCAACTTCTTTCATCTGCCTTGGGTGTACCTATATGAGTTTACAGGTAATAGAATGGGGATCCATGTCTACACTAGGAATACATGAAATTTCATTTATTTCCAGCAATCAACTCTATTAATCTGATATGTATACAGATTAGGGTCACTACTAAAACACATTTCACCCATGTTCAACTTTTTTTTTTTAATCGGAAATCTGAGTGTTTTGAGATGCAATGATTGCAGATTATGCCAGTTGTTAAATTAGATTGGTTGAACAATTCTCAGGAAAAAAAAAGTATACTGGCATGACAGCGACTAAAGCCTAGTTCAAAGCATAGCGCCTGATCTGTTTCCAAGATCCCATCTACGTGACAGTCCCGCGACTCAACAATGACCACTGATACAGTGCTTCGAAATGTTTTGGATGTGAAATCATCCAAACCAAGATTGGAAGTGTGGACTAGCAAAAATGCATATATACCTGTGTGAAATTCAAAATGTCCAAATATGAATGTTCCTAGTTATACATACTTGTTTATTTCCCATTTTCTTTTCTTCTGTTTTTTTTAAAATTTCTCACCCTTACATTACACAGATTACATGTTTGTAAGTTCACAGTATGTTGAAAACAATTATCATGTGATTTAATGGAAATGTTGTCAGGTTGCATTGTACTCTACCGGTTTTCTTTGGTCCAGTATGATTTAGTTATTTGTAGCCCTTATATGGCAACAACGTTGAGAAGGTAAAATTTGCTAAGCCTTCTAACTTAAATTTTTAATTTAATGTCACCCCACAATCGTAGACACGAGGTACATATAGTGAAAATTTAGGGAATAAAGTACCAATTTTTTTTTTTGATATATTCATATAACCACTCTTATTTACTGCAACCTATAGAACACTTTTCTCTCTCTTTTCTTTTGCCTGGAGCAATACAAAATGCTAATTTAGAGCCTTCACTTTGAAATCTACGTATGACTACCTCTGTTTTAGAGGCTCAACCGAAATGGCCTCACATACCATTAACTTTGGGAAATCGAAGACACCTAGATGCATACAGAAGAAACATGCGCCCTTTTTCACCAAAATACAAGCTACAAGAATCTACCATTTTCAATATAAGTAATATTGAATTTATTTTATTTAATAAACAAAGCTTTAAGTAGGAATAACCAGAAGTGAGCGATATCTTTGCTCCAACGTTTTTATAAAAATACATGACAATGAATAAGCCTTAAATTCTCAGTTTGCAGCCAGATTTGTAGTTTTACTTTGGAGACTTAACACATATACATTCATATTAAAAACACATCAAATTGATACAAAATTATCAAGGAAAAAAAAAACACATCAATGGGACTTGCTCTTTTTCATTCTTCTTCTTCATGTTACATCAAAAATATCTTCTTTCTATATTACAATCAAATTTAAAGAAATATAATGAAGGTCACAACTGATTAAGGCTTGCTCTCCACCCTACCGTAATGGCGTCGTGGAGCCTCTTGGGCTTTAGCCATACCCCCGAGCAATAATTATTTTAGCTCCAAGATGATGAATGGAGCCTTTTCTCTCTCTTTTTTTTTTCTGTTTAAGGAGTAAAAATACATAGCCCCAAATTTCATGCATCTAGGTTCTCTACTCTATTCTCACCCATGTTCCATACAACATGCAACTTTCTTACAACAAATAACCAAGGGAAATGAAAGTAAAGACAACTTATCTCTTTCTTAGGTTAGGAGATCAAACTCTATTATTTGTCTTTCCTCTCCAAGCTAAGCCATTTGATCACTATCTTTCCAAGAGGTGGACTCCTCTCCTCCTCTAATTTCTTCTACCATATCCACTCTAGTTCTCCAAGAGGAGAAGTGGGTAACACCCCACTCATTTTTACTCTCCAAAATATATAGGAGTTTCAACTTGCACCCTTTGGATGGGGAGGTGTGGAGTATACCTACCTCCATCAATGAGAGTCTTTTCCTTATTGAAGAAGAAACATGCACTTGGACAACCCCTCCATCTTTTCATCTCATCCTCTCTTCAAAACTCGTCACTCTCCATAATGGGGACTTTTCAAGGGTCAAATCATGTCCTAGGGGCACTATTGTATGCCTACTTGACCCCTACCACTATGGTATAAACCCTAGAGGGTTTATTTTTGCATCCCAACCAAGGAAATTGACCAACAACCCTCTTTAAAGACCCATTTAAAGATTTATCCGAATTTCAACTTGGATAATGGTTTCTAAATCTTATCCTCCAACTTACAACTCACTTGGCACACAAATAAATACCCTCTCAACCCAAAATATAAATCATCCTTTTTATATCAACCCTTACCACCTTACTCTATCAACTTGTTAACTTTATTTCCTTTTAAGCCTCCAAAGGGGGTCAAATTCATCACCACAAGAAGATTTCTTTTGATCTACTCAATGGTTTTTTTTTTCCTTCTCGTACTAAATCTTCCTTTCCTGCACATTACTAATGAAACCATAAGCAACAATCATTTATCACATTAATATGATAACTGAAATAAGATTTAATTTTGCAACCATTTCATTTACAATTTCAACTCATATTCGCAATTTATGATTCCTAACTCCTTCATGGTAGCATTAATAAAATGTCAAAATGAGAAGCAAGAATATTACCAAATAATCACACTATTTGTCATCCACAATACATCTTACCATCTATTTCAGAACACAAAAAACAGATTAGAGCTTTACTAATCACATGCAAGATGGGGCCTTACAGAGGAGTTGAAGGGTTGGTAGATGTAGGATGAATGTGTTGAACCTATAATTTTGTTATATACAAATTTTTACATTAATTTTCATTTAGATTAGACTAATATATTTAATATTAGACTTCAAAATAAATTATAATAAGTTATAGAACCTTATTATAAATTATATGTCAATCAATATTGAAGGTGTTATCAATAAATTCATTCGTCAAAATGATATTGTCTAATACATATGTATCCTCCTTGTGGCCTTGTCTACAATACTCCTAAAACTCTAGAGAATCCCCTATAGTGTGTGAAAATTGTCTGCTATGTTGTATTAAGTTTTATGTCAAGGAGCTATTTTACTATAAATTCTCCACATCAACACTCTCCTTCATAGTGGAAGATATTGTCACATGCTTAATGTTTGGCCTACCTAAGGGTCTTGGTAAATGGTCTTAGGCATGATGTGCCTCTTCCATATCTTGTGGAAATTATTTTCGTCTACCTTGGAAATATTGTATGTCAAAATAAATTAGGATTTCATTGAGGACAAACTCATAATAGAGTTTCCTTAATAAATATTGTGGGACCTCATTGTTGTTGCATGGTGGATGATAAAAAATTGTCCAACTCCTATTCCAATTTTTTTATTCCTTGGTATTGGTGCTAATGATTAGGGATTCTTTTGTAACTTTCATGCAAGGGTGCATTGGTTCTCAAACCAATAAACAATGTACATAAATTAGATTTTTTTTATTTTACTTGTTTATATAATGATTTTATAGAGTCAAATTGACACGTGTTCTCCCTACGATTGGACCATATATTTATTTGGCCCCTAATGGAATCTATATGAGAAATGATAGATTCTAATAATGATGCGAGGGATCTCTAGTGTGAAGTAGTTGCATTAGGATTTTTCAATATAACAATCAATGCTTGGAGTTAATTTTTGTTGGTTTCAATTTGACAAGTAATAAATTGACTTGTGTGTCATGAGGAGGTCTAGGGATATATGGAGGAGTTTCAAGAGGGTTAGGCTTTGCTTGCTCTTTTATTGGAATTCCCTCCACTTGGTTTGGTGAATTAGTGTTTGGGGGTGTTGAGGGATTTTCAATTCTAATATTTTAAAAAAGGAATCAAAATAAATGCAATTTCTTTTATGAAAATTGTTGGATTATGTACTAGATGTTGAAATCTCTACCTTTATTTAGTGAATTATAAAAAGATGAGTAAGCATACATCTAAACCAAAATTCACCTTTGATTAAGTAGCCACGTGTAGGGGGAATCATGTCTTTTAAAGTCACCCAGGTGTGTAACCTAGCCCAAATCTTCCTCTAGGGGTTTGAACCTTGGTGAATTTTTTTTATCATGTACCATCATCCTTACCAAATATGCTCAAGCAATTGATCTACAACCCTTTGGGAAATGTAAAATAATTCATTCTCGTTCAAACCACTAAAAACCTAAAAAGCTTACCTCCTTGACCTTATGCACATCATGGTAGCATTGTGTTGGCTTATTTACCCTTGACGATGTCACAAATGCACTCTCACTTTTCCTCACTCATATTAGGACTTGAAAGAAATAGGGGTAGGCTCAAATGAGCCCAAGATTTTTATTAATAGAGAAATAATGCGAGTGCATTAAAATATTCTTGTGTTTTTTTTTCATGGATAAAAATTGGTTGTGGCCACTTTTTGGTTCCTCATCTTTGTGCACACACCTATCTTTCGAGTTTTTTTCTATTATTTTTGGTTTTTTAATTCCATACCTCATGGATATTGGTTTCTTATGTTTTTTTTTTTATCAAGACACTCTATTATTTTTATCCCATTGGATAAGAGTGTGGGACCTTTCAAAAACCCACTCATACCCATAATCACAAAAAAAAAACTCGCACAAAAATGTGGTAGGAACTTGATGCAATAACATCCCTTTTTAAATTTCTAAGTCATAATAAGAAAATTAGGAAGTATTTGGGTGAAGGAATTTTAGGCATTCACTAAAAGGAATAGGTTAGATTTGATAGTTGATAGAGTAAATAACAAATATATTTGAGTTTTTTTTTTGAAATGAAAAAAGGATTAGGGTTACTTAGCTAGAGGTGTGGTTTGATGCAATATTTGGACTACAAAATTTTACTCAATAATACAAAATGATGCTCTAATGTTATTGTACTACATCTAAATATGTTCATACCTGACCACACTTGACTTTACCCCATTCTATTAGTTAATTAAATAAATAATGTTTATTTATTTAATTATCCTTATCTCACCCTTAATTAAATAAATTTTACATTTAGTTAATTAAATCTAACATTAGCCCCCAAACCTTCCAACTAAATAAATAAATTAATACCTACTTAATTGATTTATTTAGACTAATTAACCTACATCACCATTTTCTTATCCCATCTCACCATAAATCCTTGTCCATTCAATCCTAGCCTTTGAATCTATCCACATGAATGAAGATATAAACTTGTTGACACCATGTGAAAAGTGTCCTAGCCTACCTATCCTACCCTTGCTCACACATTTGAAGCCAGCCTACGCCTTACATGTCATAGACATGTCACTTTCCCAAGCCACCCTACCTCTTACACATGTCATAGACATGTCCCTTTCATGTTATTCCCAATGTGTGCTCACATATGTGTGAGCACACCTTGCTCTTACACTTGATTTCCTCTTGTGATACTTATCACAAGGCTAGGCCTCCATCATCTCATTCAATATTGACCCGCAATTTTTAAGTCAATGCATCTTGGGGCCATTGATTTCCTCCATAAAAAATCTATAAATTGAGGTATTTACTCTCATTTTAAACCATCTACCTTTATCATATACTTATGCTGTCATTTTCTTCAAAGAAGAAATCTACCTTCATCATATCCTTATGATATTGATGAGTCCAAATAATGACTCATTTTTGTTAGGATTTATCATATGTTTGTTATTGTTACTATGGGGTTTTAACATCTGGTTACCAATACTTTCTATGTTATTTCCCTAAACTTATGAACTTTGGGCATGAACTTATTCCTGTAACTTTTGATGGTATTAACCTGCTATGTGATATATCTAATTTAATTTTACATGTGATTGAATGAATGTTATTCTAAGGTGATTATGGATATACAATTTTCTTATGCATGCTAATGTCATAATGCAGGTTCAGATTAAGATGCAGACATAAATGAAGCTTGCAAGGTGGAAGAAGTTCATGCCAACTAACTAGTTGCTAAAGGAGTCAAATAGAGATGGACATTAAAGAGGTCAATGGTTGGAAACTTCCAGCTCGTGTGGAAGTTATAACTTACCTTTAAATGACCATGTCTATTAGTTGAGTAGATTTAGGAGGTGTTGCTATGCTGGATCCTCTTTAAGGAAAGACTGGTTTGACTAAGTCTTGTGCATGCATAACCTCCTTCCTCTTTTTCATGCTTTCAATAAATGGCATCCTCCTAGTCTGTTGGAGTCGACTACCTAGTTAGTTAGGGTTAGTTAGAGGCTTTCCTTCTATAAATAATGATCAGATGTTCCTCTTCAGAGAGTTGGATGTTCTGATATTGTACTTTCATTTTTAGTTTCAAGGAATACAGTCATGTTGCTGTTATGATGTAACAATGTTTCCAATGAATAAAATGATACTTTAATTTGTTGCATTTGAGTTAGTTTTGGGAAGACTCATTCAAGGGGGACCACTTGGTGAAAATTCCATTAATTCAGTTTAGTAGTTACTTTTCTATTTAGTAATTAGTTACGGTCTTAACAGTTGCCTGTTCTTGCAGCCATTGGAACTCCGTTATGTGTCTATTCTTGCAACCAAGGTAGATAGAGTAACTTCTTGTCTATTTGTTGAGATTTATATTTCTATCATTCATTTTAGTTTAGTTTAGTTGAACTGATTTATGCTTAGTAATTATGCTAATTCCTTTTAAGCATTTTACTTTCAATACTATTTCCTCTCTAGTTGTAGGATAAGGATGACTACAATTGAGTCCTAGTGCACAGACAGTGTTGACCCATTTCAAGTTCATATCCCTGGGTTGATAATGAATGAACCTTCATGATGAGCAAGATAACTACTTAGTGAAGATATCTAATCTCTAAGTTATAGCTTTAAGGGCTTAGTTATTGAACCATTAGAGGAGGCCAACATTTTTGGCATCATTGCTAGGGATGGTGTCAAACTAGGAAGTTCTTTAGAGTCATTTCTAGTTTCTTTCTTGTTTTTAGTATCTATGAAATTTGTTTTTAGCATACCCTTCATTTGAATAAAGTAATGATCTACTATTCTTTCACCAATTCTTTATGTGAGTTGGCTGATACTGAGTTAATACCACATGCATATTGGTAGGAGACAAGATGCTCTAGGGTGTTGAAGTTCGTAGCAGCTTCAGGCAAATCCTTCCAGCCCAGATTGCATGGAGATAATAATTAAATCCTAGCCATTGTCTATTTAATTATTATATATGATTTGATGAAGAGGCACTTCCTTTGATAAACATTATTTAATATGCATTTAATGAAGAGACTCGTATTAAATAATGAGGCACGATTTTGAGAAGGCCGACTCCTTGTTTAGTAAAAGATTTATTTCTTAATAAGGCTGACATGCTCTTTGAAGAGGTACGTCTCTCCCTTTATTTGGTATATATACAACTTCATTTTGTACTCCATTCATCATCGAATTCATTAGAATTCATATTCATCTTCAATACTATACAAGAGCAGTGCGAGTTTGTGTAAAGTGCAGATTGAGATTTGAGTATAAGGCAGAGATATCCAGACAATTTGTATCACTCAGTCCTGTACTTACATTAGTTTGTGATATTGGTTATTGTCCTACTTATTAGCCTCTATTGTAAAGGAGTTTCTCATTTGTGAATCAATAATATAAGAGATATTATTGGCTGGGTTTTTCTCCCTCAAGAGGAGGGTTTTCCCAGGGTATCTGTTGTGTCTTGTGTTATGTTTTGAATTAATTTTTGTGCATGTCAATCTGATCTTATAATTTAACATGGTATCAGACTGGGTTTGAGAAGATTGTGATCAAATTTGATTCTATAACGATACTATATTCTCTTCGTCATAATTCTTTGTCTATCTCTACCTCAATCAAGATGGTGAACGAATTGCAGATTGAGGATAAACTCAAGGGAGCATCCAAATATACTTCATGGAGGTTTATAATCATGCTCACATTGGAAGAGAATGATTTGGCTGAGTTTGTGGAGACCAAAGTTTTCGAACTTGAAGAGGAAGAAGAGAAGTTGCAATGGAGGAAGAAAGACATCAAGGCGAAGAAGTTGTTGGTTGATTCTGTCAAAGACCATATTGTTCTGATTGTCTCCAAGTTGAAGACTGCAAGGGAGATGTTGAAAACATTGGAGGAGAAGTACGAAATCAACAACACTAGCTAAGAACTCACGTTGAAGCAACAACTACACCATGCTAAGATGGAAAAAGGAGAAACAATGATTGCCTACTTCATGAGGATTTTAGAATTGAGAGATCAACTCTCTACAATTGGTCAAGTGGTTGATGATAAAGACTTGATGATGCTTTCTCTCAATGGTTTTCCATTATGATGGGAGTCCTATATTCAAGGAATTAGTGCAAGATCCAAACTTCTAAAGTTTGATCACTTGAGGGCCAATTGCATTCAAGAAGAGTCTAGATTGGTGGCTAGAGGCATTGGTCAAAGTTCATCTAATGAAGATATTCATGTTCTCGCCTCCCAAGCTTTGAAGAAGAAGGGAAAAGATGGAAAGAATGGATTCTTCAAGAGGAATCGAGATAAGGGAAATGATGGTGCTCCCCCTTCCAAGAAAAAGAGAGATTTGTCCAAGATCCAATGCTTTAGGTGTGATAAGTTTGGCCACTTTGCTAAGCATTGTCCAACTAGACCTAAGTAACAAGCCACCATTACAGATGTTGATGATGCTTCTCCTTAGAAGGATTCATGTGAATACTTGTTCTACTTAGCATTGTCAAGCAGTGTACCCACAGACACCAACACTTGGCTAATTGACAGTGGTGCTTCACAACACATCACGGGTTTCAAAGAGCACTTATCAAGCTTGGTGGAGAGAGATTCATCTGAACAAGTCATCATTGGAGATGATGCTAGCTACTCCATGAAAGGAATTGGGACCTCTACACTCCATTTGGATTTCGACATCACACTTCAATTGAGCAATGTTCTTTATGTTCCAGGAATCAAATGCAATCTCATTTCAATTTCAGCCTTAGAAGATAAAGGATATCAAGTTGCCTTATCCAAAGGAAAATTACTTGTGTGGATGGAGAATTCTAGCTTCAAGGATGATCAAGTAATTGGAGTTAGACATGAAAGTATTTACAGGCTTTGCACATGTCCTCTACAAGCGTTGGTCCATGATTCTTCAAGTCTATGTGATCTTTGGCATCGAAGATTGGCTCACCTTCACTTTCGAGCCTTACCTATCATGGAGAAGATGGTGACGGGTCTTCATAAGTTCAATCAGGAGCATGAAGGAACTTGCAAAGGTTGTGCATTAGGTAAGAATATAAAATCTCCTTTCCATAGTAGAGAAAATAGATCTAAGTGCATTTTAGAACTTATTCATTCTGATTTATGTGGACCTATGTCTCTTCCGTCTTCAAGTGGATTCTTGTATTATGTTTTGTTTATTGATGACCACTCTAGAAAGACTTGGATTTATTTTTTGAAAACTAAAGAGTCTGAAAAAGTGTTAGGAAGGTTTAAGGAGTTCAAAGCCTTGGTAGAGAATCTTTTTGGTAAAAGAATCAAGGTCCTCAAATTAGATAATGGTGGAGAATACACCTCTGGCAGCTTTAGGGATTTTTGTATTGATGTAGGGATTAAGAGGGAGTTTTGTGTCCCCTATAATCCTCAACAGAATGGTGTTGCAGAAAGAAAGAACATGACAATTGTGGAAGCAGTGAAGGCCATGATCCATGACCAAGATTTGCAAACCTTCTTATGGGCAGAAGCTTCTAGGACAACTGTATATGTTCATGTGGTGAACCCCAATCCAAATACCTGCAAAACAATAAGAAAAAATACATTAGATTAGAGAATGCAAGCAAGAAAAAGGATTCCCCATGAAATCCATTTACCAAGTTCAAATTAGGAAAAGAAATAATGAAGAACACAATAAAAACAACAAAATAGAGATTGAATCCTAATTAAACTAGCAAACTCATGATCCTATGGGGGAATTGGTGCCAATTTGATGTGAAAATTGGCCCTTTCCCAATTCCTATGATGCAAGCTTGATATGTTGATGATAATTGATCCAATTTTTTGATGTTTGATGAGTGCTCCAATGGAAAAACCTGCATAACCTAGCTATGATTCAATGATATTGGATGAAAATGGCTAAATATTTGAGCATGGTAACTTTGCATAATTTGTGGATGATAAAATGAGGAATGAAGCCCATTATTTATAGATGAGATTGAAGGATGAATTTTCAGAATAGAGCAATGTGAGACTAACATTCATCCAATGGCAAGATGCCACTTGTCAATGTATGAGTGGATGGAGGATGTGCAAGTTTTGAGGATTGTGCCAATAAATGCCTATTTTTGAATTTTGAATTTTGTTGAAATGACATGCAAGAGGGAAGGAAAAATGCATTAAATGCCACTTGGCTCAAGGCAAAGGACATGTAAGATGGAGTAAATGCCTTGTTGGATGTACATGTCAACTTGGATTTTTGAATTCAAACTTGAAGAATATTCCAAAAGATGCCTTGTTGAGGAAAATAGAGATTTAATAAATCAATTAAATCTATTTTCATGTGCAAGTGGTAAATGTTAGAGGATGGGACATGATAAGAGATTAAATTAATCAAGGTTAATTAATTTAATGAGAGATTAGTTGATGTGACAAATTTGACTTAGATTTGTGGATTTATTTAAATTAAATATGAGAGGAATGTGATAAGAGATTAATTAAATAAATATTTTGATTTATTTAATTAAAAGAGATGATGTTAGATTAAACTAAATAAGGTTTTAATTTATTTAATTTAATAGATAGACTTTAGAGATTTAATCAAATAACATTAATTATTTAATTAATTATTTAATTAACAAAAGAGAGAGACTTAATTAGATAAAGTGATTTATTTAATTAAGGGAAGGAAATTGATGAACTTAATCAAATAAGGAAATTTGATTAAATGGTTAGACCGAGGGATAATTCAGGATGAAACGATGTTAGTAGTCGAGATCAGATGCACAATGTCAATCGGTACATTTTACGTGTCTACATTTTTCCCCTCTTTGAAGCAATGCACTTGTTGTGTTGGTTCAAAGAATAAACGATCTCGATTAAAGCCAAAAAATTTTACTTTTAAAAAAATCTTGCCCCATTGCTACCTGGTGAGAGAAAACATGCCAATATATTGCCCCCTCGAGAGATTGGACGAAAATTTCAATTTTTGGGTGATCTCACAAAAAAAGAGGACAAGGTGCCCAATAGGTCCAAAAAGGCTCCAGGAGGCCAAAAACATGTCTAAACGCAATAAAATGATGTAAAACATGCCTCAACTGGACAAAAATAGCTTCAAGGGTCCAAAACCCTAGTAGGATAGCCAATTAGGGTGAAAAACCCTAATTTTCAAGCTTAAAAAGGCTCTGAGGGGTCACTTTCAATTCATTTTCACACACAACTATTAGCAACCTTGAGATTTAAGCTCTGACCTCCTAACGATATGGTGCGATGAAAGCTTCTGATGAAAATTTCTAATCGAGTCTAGACGTACCAGCGACCACCCAACATTGAGGCACCGGTAAGTGATCCTTACTTGAGCTTGTTTTTTATTTTTAGCCTTCATTTAATGCTTTCAGAGTCAGTCCATTTGCAGTGACACTATATAGCACCGCTTAGAAATCAAACTGCGTCGCTCGGTGTCAAATTGTGCCATGGCGGTGGAGTTTAGAGTTTGAAAACAAATTCTAAACTCCACCGTTGAGCTCGTAGCCAGTAGGGTGATTTCCAAACTGCGACGTGGCAGTCCTTTATCTTTGCAAACTATGCCGCTGGGAAGGAAAGTGCACCACGACGGTGCGCTTTTGGCCTTTTGCTTCCTAGCATCGGAGTTTGATTAAAAATCAAACTATGATGCCTTCACGGATTGCGACACTGGAGTGGTTTTTTGGACGCCTGACAAAATATTTTTCAAATTTTTTAACATGATGACCCTTCTTGATGCAGGACACAGTGAGGGAGCTCTACTCCCGAGAGCACAGGTCGCGAGATCTATTCGGTTACTTGCGGGACCTGAGCGACAGAGATCAGGACTGACTTCAAGACATTGGGATGTGGTACATCGCTTATGTAGTGCCCATTCGCACCCACCTTGGCATGATATCAACGCTTGCTGAGAGATGGCATAGCGAGACCTCTTCGTTCCACCTTCCCACTGACGAGGTCACTGTCACCTTGGAGGACGTTTGACACATCTTACGATTGTCGATTCATGGTCGGCACGTCATTTTTGATATAGATGAGGGGCAGGATTCCTGCCATAGAGTCCTCGCCACATATGACATTGTCATTTGCGAGGGGCAGATCGAGCTCGAGCAACACAGGGCCCTGACACCTCCCTTCCGCTTGGTTGTTGTAGTGGTCATTTCAGGTTTCGTTGCCCCATATAGATGAGGCCGGTATTTCAGTCCTGGTTGGGGACTCTGCTGGGAGCGTATGTTTCGCGACAGACCAGTCTATTTTGCTTGGGGGCTGGTGCTTCTTGCATCCTTATACATAGATCTTCATGAGTACGTCTACCTTGACGACATAACAGGTGTGACTCTTCTTCACGTATGGGCGTGGGAGCACATTGCTGTCCTTCGACCGTAGATTGTTATAGTTCCGATGGGGGCTGATGATCCCCTCGTATGGCGCTACAGAGGTGGTGTGTCCTTCACACACACAGGTGAGCATGGGATTCCTTATTGGAGGAGGGTCCTGGACGAGATGTAGGTATTCATATGGTGTCCATACCCTGGTCGGCCCAGATGGACCGACAATGCTCATTAGATTTTCTACTCCCACCAGGACTGCTTCATGCAGGGGCAAGAGCACACCATGATTGAGAGATATCTTCCCAGGCACGTGCAACATTAGTTTGGTGAGCCCCAGGATCGTCTTGACGATGATTACATCGCCGTATTTTCCTGCACCATGTCACAGGTTTCATGGGGGCGATACATTCCTGCCTCGGAGGTTGTTGACAGTTTTAGACAGTTGGTGGCTCAACCATGGGCTTATGATTAGGGGCCTACAGATCCGGGCATGACATAGGCATATAGGGATTGGTCCGGCCTCCCCTTCATTTGAATATTCCAGGAGTAGTCCCTGATCGACGGAGGGTGAGAGGCAGAGGGGGAGGACGAGGATAGAGGGATGGTCCATGACAGGACCAACCGGTCGTGCCCCCAGTTCAGCCAGATCAGGTTGACATATAGATGTAGGATCAGCAATAGGTGCCGCTAGGTGTACTACCACGGACTAAGGATTAGCCTCAGGTACAACCTCCAAGAGCACAACTAGCAGTGCAACCAGTAAGGTAGGTGGATCCCCAAGATGCATTGATTGCTCAGCTATAGGCCCAGGTGCAGACTGTGACAGCCGAGAGGGATCAGGCTAGGATTGAGAGAGATCAGATCAGGTCCGAGAGGGATCAGGCCATACAATAGAGACAGGCCGCAAAGCTACAAGAAGCTACAGAGCTAGGTTAGAGACAATAGTTGGAGAGCATGGCAACCTCCTCCTCTTAGAGTACAGTATCCGTCCGGTCCTATAGGGATGTCGTCTGAGAGGCCAAGTATTACCAGATGCATTATCATGAGGCCGTACCCAGAGAGTACTCGCAGCGGACTAGCCATAGACCAGCAAAGGGTCATGGTGACAGGGGCGAGGGCAACATACAGGGGGGTAGACCTTGATCGAGATGATACTTTTTGTGCCTTCTGGGCTCCTTTTTGATAGCCCGATGGGCCTTTTTGTACTGATTGACATACATGTATAGTGATCCAATTATTTTGTACTATGACAGTTACATTATTGATGATATATATGAGCCGATGATTTTGATGTGATGTGTACCATTTATTTATGCATGTATGGATGATTCTATTTCTATATGTTGTGCAATGATGTTTATGATGTTATATGATGTATTTATGGATGCATTTATTTCCGATGATAAATGCATTATGTAATGATTATGACTAACAAATCTATATTATGTTGACTTATGATATGCCGATGTATTTATGTGATGTGTAATGATGCAATCTATATGATGATTTGATATGATATGTAATATGTTATATGGAATATGCAAAAATGATATGGTGTATGATCTATGGTGTACATGCGAAATGATATGTGAATTATGCTTATAAAATGAAATGATTATGGATGGATGTACACTTTGCATGTAATGGATTCTTGTATGTTCCTATTTTTAATGATGTGGAATTATTTATGTAATGAAATGCAAAAAATGATTGTGATGCTATTTATGAGATGATATGGATGATTAATGCAATGTGAATGCAATGGTTGTGTTTTATATGATGATGCAAATGAGATGGTTTTAAGATGCTTAGAATAACAAATATTATCCTAAACATGTTAAATGTATGTAATGTATGTGATGCATTTACTGTGATGCAATACATGAAATGATATGATGATGATATGTAAATGCAAGTGGTATGATGATGCTTAATGTAAAATGATCATAATGTGTGTGAGTATGTATGCAATGGACTATCTATGAGGCTTATATATGCATTATGTATGACTGTCCAGTAGGTGGTAATGTGAAATTGTTATGAAATGCAAATGAATGTTATGCAATGATTTATGTGATGAATGCAATGTGATGCAAAAAAATGAATGCAATGTAATGAGAGCGGGATGTGAAAATGCTTATAATACCATGTTTATAATAACGTGTTTATATGATGATGGAAATGCAATGCATGTGTTTCCTATATGATATGTTGATGCAATATGCAAATGATTTGTGGATGTAGGATCGATGACGATGATGACTAACTGTCATAGTACCTTGTTAGCGCGATGAGCAAGAAGGGATGAAAGAGAAGAAGTCATTTCAAGAAGACACAAGATGATGAAAATGACAATGATGATGATTTCTTGCTGAGGAATTATAATTTTCAAATGGCCAATTTCCTTATGTTTGAATGATGCATCAAGGTATAGAAAACCAGGATGGCGTTGTACTTAGTGTGATGGACTTTGACTTGATAAGCAGATAGGAGTATCCTTGTTCGCACCTGACATACGAAAACCTTGCTAGGATGTACCTAACAAAGCAAGTATTCACCAAGTTATATTACAAGAACATCCAACAAGCACAACAGACAAAAGATAATGATCGTTGTCCCATTCCTATCTCTCTAAATCCTTTGTTCGGATATCATCGAGAGGTTCTTGGAATGAGCACAATAAGATAAATCAAAAGAAGAGATCAAGTATGCAAACAAGCCAATGTTCTTCATATCTCTAGCCAAAGGGATTTGTTTTGATAGGATAAGAATCCAAGGTGATATCCAAAATGATGCCCATTGTCAGAACGATATATCCTAGGACATGCATTGTATAGGATGATGATGGTTTGATAAGTTGATTGATAGGCTATTGATATAAGGTTGACTGACATGTTTGAAAATGATCAAGATTTTGATTTTGCATTTAATGGTTTGTTGCTTTGATTTTGATTTTGTATTTGAAGCTTGCTTTTTTTGCTGATTGTTGTGGTTGTTTCTGTTTGTTTTGCCAAAGGATGAGTGTGATGATTGATTATCGTGGGTGAAAGCGAAATGGGATGGATGGATTTTTTGAATGTTTTTGATCTTTTTGAAATGTTTTGAGGCTGTTTTTGGTATTTTTGAAGATTTTGCAAATGTTTTGATTTTCCAAAATTTTAAATGTTTTTGGGTTTTGTGAGATTTATGAATGTTTTTGGATTTTGTGTTTTTTGAATGTTTTTTGATTTTGATATTTTTTTGAATGTTTTTGGATTTTGATGTCTTGGGGGTTGATCAAAGATTAGCCTTGCCTACATTTAAGCTCAGAGACGACGTAGTTTGGATAACCATGCTTTTGATTTGTTTTGGGATTTTTTGAGTGTTTTTGTATTTTTGATATGTTTTGATTTTTTTTTGGATTTTCTTGGTTTTTTGAATGTTTTTGGATTTTTTGCATGATTTTGACGATTTGGATATAGATGTGTGTGATGCTATCAATGCTCTGTTGGGAATTTTGTTGAAAACCAAGCAAAGGTTGATTGATCGAATGGATGGATTGATGATCATAACATTGTCGAGGATGCACAACAATGCAAGGATAGTGTTACAAAATACAAGGACTAGGATGGATTTCCCAAGATGATGAGGGATTGATGATGATAACATTGTTGAGGATACACAACAATGCAAGGATAGTGTTAAGCAACACAAGGATATCCTGAGATGATGACTTTTTGATTGGATTTGATTGATTAGGATTGATGGTGCTTGGTTTGGAACAAAAGTTGTTGTGGATGATTTGATGTGATGTTTGAAGTGAAAATTAGATGCAACTGATAGTGGTTGTTTGGATTGATGTTCGATGAAAGATGAAGACTGATAAAGAATATCTTCTCGTCAAAATATGCCATGGGCTAGTGATTTAGATTCTTTCTCACAAATGTTTTGACCAATTTGATTTTACGTTTATCAATGTTCAGGTCACCTCATAAGTTGGAGGATATAGATCAAGATTTATTCCCAAAGCAAGATGTAAATATCTGCCCCCAATGTCTAGCAATGTATGGAATACCATGGGTGGATGCTTGGATAGGTGTATGGATGGAGGGATATGAATTATCTTGTGATAAGATAAGGTGTTCAAATAAAGAATGCTCATTTGGATAATGTTTCATGGCTTGGAAAATTTTGGATAGGATAGGATCAATGAAAATGACTCATGTCGAGATGTTTACCATAAGCAAGTGTAAAGTGTGCACCAAAGTTTCATCAAGATCAAGATAATTTGGAACATGGATATCGATGGATGGAAATGAATTGGATAAATGGTTCATGGATGAATGGATTTATTATGGATGAGATGGATGGAATGCTGGATTTATTATGGATGGGATGAGATGCTTCTACTTGAAATGGTGCACGTGGATGCTCAATTCTACACATGATGCATATTTTCCAGGTTTTCATCATGGTACTTGCCCAAAGCACCACCGTAGTGATTTAATTAACAAAAAAGAGACTTAATTAGATAAAGTGATTTATTTAATTAAGGGAAGGAAATTGATGAATTTAATCAAATAAGGAAATTTTATTAAATGGTTAGACCAAGGGATAATTCAGGATGAAACGATGTTAGTAGTCGAGATTAAATGCACAATGTCAATCAATACATTTTACGTGTCTATAGTTCAGAACAAAAGTCCTCACAAGGTCTTGGAGAATATGACTTTGGAAGAAGCCTTTACAGGAAAGAAGCCTAAAGTTAGTCATTTGAGGATTTTTGGATGTCTTGTCTATGTTGATGTTCCAAAGGAAAAGAGAAAAAAGTTGGAGCCTTCCGGCAAGAAGGGAATATTTGTGGGCTATAGTGAGACATCAAAAGCCTACAGGATATACATTCCAGGACATAAGTTGATCGAGATCAGTAGGGATGTCACATTCGAGGAAGATGTTGCATTCAGGAGATCCAGGGGCACTCATATGGAGATCGATAATGAAGAGTCTCCTCAGGATATGGAAGTTGACCATACTCCTAAGATTCAGAGGGAGACTTCAGAACCAAAAGAAGATATTGATCCTGTTGAACCCTTGGAACCTACTGATGGGCCTACTGACATTGTTATTGGGAGAAAGAGACCTCTATGGGCCAGGCGTACTATGCAAGAGGCTGAAAGTTTTGCAGCTCCTAGATGCACATTCAGAGAAAGTAAAAGGCCACATAAGTTCTCCAATTATGTTTCCTTAATGAGTCAGATTATTGAATTTGAGCCTACCTGTGTTAAGGAAGCATCTAGTCAATAGGTTTGGAGAGATGCTATGGTAGAGGAGTACCAATCAATTCTCAAGAATGATGTTTGGGACATTGTTCCTAGACCTAAGGGCAAGTTTGTGGTATCTTCAAAATGGCTCTTCAAGATCAAGCATGCTGCAGATGGGAGCATTGAGAAGTACAAGGAAAGATTTGTGGCTCGTGGGTTTTCTCAGAAAGAGGGAGTTGATTACAAAGAAACATTTGCTCCTGTTGCTCGCTATACTTCTGTTAGAACCATCATTGCTATTGCTGCATCTAGAGGATGGAAAATTCACCAGATGGATGTGAAGAAAATGTTTTTGAATGGTGTGATTGAGGAAGAAGTTTATATCGAGCAACCTGATGGATTTGAGATTCATGGGAAGGAGTCTCATGTTTGCAAGCTGAAGAAGGCCTTGTATGGTCTTAAGCATGCTCCTCGTGCATGGCACGAAAGGATTGATCGGTACCTGTCAAGTTTGGGCTTCTTGAAGAATGATGCTGACTCAAATCTCTACTTCAAGGTAATCAATGGTCAAGCATTAATTTTGGTCTTATATGTTGATGATTTGATTCTTACTGGAGAAGATCACCTAATTCTCGAATGTCAGAAGGAGTTGACTTCTGAATTTGAGATGAAGGACCTTAGGCTCATGCGTTACTTCCTTGGATTAGAAGTTTGGCATAAACTAGATGAGATGATTCTAAGTCAAGGGAAGTACACCATTGATATACTTAAGAGATTTGGTATGATGGATTGCAAATCCATGCCTACACCTATGGAGACCAACCTACATAAATTGAAGGAGGTTGCAGCTAGCTTAGACTTGGTGGATCCTACATTATACAGATAGCTGATTGGGTCCTTGATGTATCTAGTTAACACTAGACTAGATATCTGTTATGCTGTGAGTGCACTTAGTCAGTTCATGTGTGAGATGAGACAGATACATCTTGTTGCAGCTAAACATATCCTGAGATACTTGTGTGGCATAGTTGGATATGGGTTGAGGTATTCTTTAGATGCAAACTTGGAGTTACATGATTATACTGATTTTGATTGGGTAGGGTGCATCACAGATCAGAAGAGCACCTTTGGTTGTTGCTTTATTTTGGGTTCTGCTATAATATCCTGGTGCAGCAGGAAGCAGTCATCTGTGGCATTGAGTACAACAGAGGCAGAGTATATTACAACTTGTATGGTAGCTCAGGAAGCAGTATGGCTTCCTAAGCTCCTTGTAGGATTTTTTGGACAATCAATGGAGCCTACTATCATTCATTGTGATAATCAGAGTTGCGTGAAGCTTTCTGTCAATCTTGTGTTTCATGATAGAACCAAGCATGTTGAGATCAAGTACCACTATATTAGAGATATGGTATTGCAAAAGGCTATACAGTTGAGGTTATTAGCACTGACGAGTAGATGTCAGACATTCTCACCAAGCCTCTCTCCAGAATCAAGTTTGTGTACTTTTGAGATAAGCTTGGTATGGTGGAGAATCCAGCCTTAATTGAGAAAGAGTCTCAGCATTAGTGAGCTTGTTTGATGAGTTCTTCTTTGTGAGAGAAGTTCAAGGTGAAATCCCTTGTTAATGCATTTCTCTTTGTGATTTGAGGTGAAAGCCCTTGTTTCCACCCTCTAAGAGAGTCATGGTGGATGTCATGTGTGTGAATCCATGACACATTTTGTACTTGTGTTTCACCCTTTGGGAGAGCCATGGTGAAAGTCATGTTGAGGTGACAACATCACGCAAGTGATGAACACTTGTACACACCATAGTATGGTTGTATCCATTATGGTTGATATCGTGTTGAGGCGATATCTAATATCACAATGAGGTGATATTATTATTTTCCACATTTTTTTGTAGCCATTGTGATAGACATCATGTTGAGGTGATATGTCTTGTGTAGCTGGAAGTATCCTCCCTAGTTGAGATGGAGTGTTGAAGTTCGTAGCAACTTTAGGCAAATCCTTCCAACCCAGATCACATGGAGATAATAATTAAATGCTAGCCGTTGTCTATTTAATTATTATATATGATTTGATGAAGAGACACTTCCTTTGATAAACATTATTTAATATGCATTTAATGAAGAGACTCGTATTAAATAATGAGGCACGATTTTGAGAAGGCCGACTCCTTGTTTAGTAAAAGATTTATTTCTTAATAAGGCTGACATGCTCTTTGAAGAGGCACATCTCTCCCTTTATTTGGTATATATACAACTTCATTTTGTACTCCATTCATCATCAAATTCATTAGCATTCATATTCATCTTCAGTACTATACAAGAGCAGTGCGAGTTTGTGTAAAGTGCATATTGAGATCTGAGTATAAGGCAAAGATATCTAGATAGTTTGTATCACTCAGTCCTGTACTTACATCAGTTTGTGATACTGGTTATTGGCCTACTTATCAGCCTCTATTGTAAAGGAGTTTCTCATTTGTGAATCAATAATATAAGAGATATTATTGGCTAGCTTTTTCTCCCTCAAGAGGAGGGTTTTCCCAAGGTATCTACTGTGTCTTGTGTTATGTTTTGAATAAATTTCAGTGCATGTTAATCTGATCTTATAATTTAACATAGGGGGATTCCTTCCTAATGACCTTAATCCTGATAACCAACTATTTGAGTTTCAAAATTTTCCAAGAGACGAAGAAGAAGAGGAGGCAAATCCTTTCACTGATGCATTTCTCAATTTGACCAGTTTTGAAACTTCCTCTAAAGAGTAAGCTGCCCAAAACCTGATTGAGAATCCATTTGCTTTGACAATCCATCAAGCAATTATGGTTGGGAAAAACCAAAATAAACCTAACCAACCATATTTTCCATTCCCTATCACTCACCAGAATGATGTTGATAACCTCAAGAACATCCCTGCTTCAGTTCTTCCTAAATTCTATGGGCTTGTAACAGAGGACCCTGACACTTTCTTGTTTGCATTTGATATCCTCTACAGAAGCTATGATTACACCACTGATGCTCATAGGCTTAAATTGTTTCCTACTACCTTGAAGGAAGCTGCATTAAGATGGTTTATGGGATTAGGTAGGAATATTGTAGAGACTTGGGATGATATGAAAACAAAGTTTCTTGAGAAGTATAAAGAATATTGTAGAGGCAGTGATATGAGAGGAGATGATATCTTCAGGATGCATCAAAAGGAGGATGAAAGTTTGGAGGACTATATTTCAAGGTAACTTTTTTGTCTACATAAATCCCCACACATTCAATCAATGAATAGTCTCAAAATTTTCTCTTCCTTAGAGGGATCAATGAAAATTTCATTGATGCTCTAGCCTTGATAGGAGGAGGAGATATCACCCAAGTTCTCTGGGATGATATTAAGAAGACATGTTAGAATTACTCCAGGGAAACTATAAATAAAGGAAGAGGTTACCAATCTTCTATGGGTAAATCCTCCACTATTGGAGTTTCAAGGATGGAAATCACTCATTAGCTGGAATATTTTAAGCAGGATATCATAAACAATATGGCCACTCAACTAGATACACTTCACGAAAAGAAGAAACATGAGGAGGCATAAGCAATGTTGGTAGAATATTGTCCTCATTGCAAGCAAAAGAAGAAGGACTGCAAATTTAAAATGGTAGCCAACATTGACAACAAGCAAATTCCACCAGAATTCAAGCCAATTCAGGGTGATGATGATCAGGTTTTCTACATTACACAAAGAAGGCCATGGGCTCCAAGACAAGGTATGCCACCAAACCCATTATCTTTTAGTGGATCTTATTTGAATTATTATGCATCCGGTAATCAATGGAAACCACCATACCCATCAAAGTTTGGAGGCTATCCACCTCAGCCTTGAAACAACCCTCCAAATACTTGGCCTAATTACCAAAACTCTCCACCTCATTGGCAGCAATTCCAAGGGAATTGGCAACAACCTCCAGGAAACTGGCAACATATATCCCAATGGAGGGGAGGACAACAATGGAAAAACAAGGAAACTAGTTACATTCAGCCACCTCCACAGCATCAATAGCCTACCATAATGCCTCCTCCCAACTCAAACACTAGAACACCTAGACCTACTTAGTTACTAGCTCAGCCCACACCCAACCCAAATAACAAACCACAACAACAACCAATTTACTCTGCAGATCCCAATCAATTTATTACATATGATGTGAGTGTGAGTGATATTCATCTGTGTTTAGGAACCACTTTGTCATCTCCTTCCACTCCTATTATAATAGAGCTTCATGTGGAAGAAGAGGAGCATCAAAATTTATCTGATATCCCTACTCAGTTAGGGGTGCCCAAGAATCCTAAACCAGTTCAGAAGTCTGATTTAGACCCACCATTTCCTCAAAGGTTAGAAGTTGTTAAACAAAAGGAAGAAAAGGAAGAAACAAACTTTGATATTCTAGATTAGTTGAAACACATATGTGTCAAGATACCTTTGTTCCAGGCCATAAAAGATGTTCCCATATATAGTAAGGCAATTAAGGAAGCATGTCTCAAAAAGCTAGGGAGGAAAAAGGACCCCACCACCATTCATGTGGTGGGGCAGATGGAAAATATCATGCTTGGGAAAGTAATTGTTCCTAAATATACTGACCTAGGTAGTCATGTAGTTGGAGTCATTATAAATGGAATCCAAGTAAAGAATACTCTAATAGACTTGGGGGCAACTATCAATGTGATGATTAAGGATATCCTACAACAATTGAATGTTACGAATTTGAGACCTACTCCTAATGTCCTATAGCTTGCTAACAGTTCCACTATCAAACTAGATGGTATAGTAGAAGACCTTGTTGTTACTCTAGACTCTTGGGAATATCCAATAGACTTCATGATCCTTCTCCCTAAAGCTACATTAGGAGGGTATCCCATTATTCTGGGAAGGACGTGGTTAGCTATAGAAGATGCTTACATTGGATGCCGATCAGGGGACATGACTATTTCTAATGGGAGAAGCACTAAAATTTTTGTCCTTTATCCTCCTGCTCAACCATCCCATGATATAGACAACCCCATCTAGCCACATGTTGGAGAAGAGGTCGAGGAGGTCAATTCAATGGAAAAACTCATGATGATAGGTAGGAGTCCTTTTATGTAGCTTCAGGAAGAAGATGAAATATTATCCCATATAATTCAAAACTATTGTGAAGTGCATGAAGAACCACCCGCTCATGAATCTTGTTCTGCACATCCATTGTAGATAGTTCTGCCAGCTTCTCCTGCACCTGAATTTCCTACAACATATATGCTTCATACATTGTTACCAAATGAATTAAAAATTCCAAGCATTAGTGAAACAACCTTTATTGAGTTGACCACACAAGTACAAGTTGTAGAGGTGAAACTTTTGAATATTAATAATAAGCTTAGTCAAGAGCAGAAGTTGTCCTTGACAAACTTGTTAAAGTTGCATCAACATGCATTTGCATGGGATTACCATGACATAAAAGGATTAGATCCCAAACTCTGTACTCATAGGATCTACATTAGAGATGATTGCACACCAGTAAGGAAACCACAAAGGAGAATCAACCTTGCATTGAGGGAGATTGTGAAAGGAGGACTATAAAAGTTATTGGATGTAGGATTTATCTACCCTATCTCAGACAACCAATGGGTCTCCCCTTTGGTAATTGTGCCTAAAAAGGGGGGTAAATGGAGAGTTTTTGTTGACTATAGAGAAATAAACTCTGCCACCAAAAAGGATCACTTTCCCCTTCCTTTTATAGACCAAGTATTGGATTCACTTGCAGGTAAGTAGTATTTTTCCTTCTTAGATGGATTCAATGATTATAATCAGATACAGATTGCACCTGAAGATCAGGAGAAGAAAAATTTCACCTATCCTTGGGGGAATTATGCCTATTATGTACTCCCATTTGCTCTATGCAATGTACCTACAACCTTCCAAAGAGCAGTTATTAGTATATTCTCAGATATTTGACATGATTGTATGGAGATCTACATGGATGATTTCACTTCTTATGGTACTAATTTTGTAGAAGCATTAGAAAACCCAAGAAAGGTTTTGTAGAGATGTGAGGACCATAATCTATCCTTGAACAATGAGAAATTCTTTATGATGATGCAAGAAGGAGTGGTCCTTGGCCATTATATCTCTAAGAAAGGAATTCAAGTGGACCCAACCAAAATTGAGGTAATTACCAATCTTTCTATTCCTTTCAAGCAAAAGGATGTTAGAAGTTTCTTGGGACATGTAGAATACTATAAGCACTTCATAAAAGATTTTAGTAAGATGGCAACACCACTTTATAATCTTTTAACTAAAGATGCTAAGTTCCAATGGACAGAGGATTGTGATAAAACATTCTATGATTTAAAAAAAACATTAACCCCTACTCTTGTGCTCAAAGGCCCTAATTGGGGACTTCCTTTCCATATTCACATAGATACATTTGATTATTCTATAGGGGCTATCTTAGGAAAAAATATGGAGCAATAGAGAATGCAATCTACTTTTTCAACAAGAACCTGCAAGGGACTGAGTTTAACTATACAATGACAGAGAATGAGATGTTGGCAGTCATTTATGCTCTCAACAAGTTCAAGCATGATATCACAAGATACCAGATCTTTGTCCATACAGATCATGCAGCCATAAAATACCTTATGAAGAAGTCATTGATTATAGGAAGGTTATCAAGGTGGTTGTTGTTAATTCAAGAATTTGATATCACCATTTTTGAAAAGCTAGGTAAGGAAAATGTTGTGGCAGATTTCCTCTCCAGATTGACTACATTAGAGGACACTCAAGTCATTGATGACTCCTTTCCTAATGAACATTTGTTCTCCATCTATGTGAACACACCTTGGTATGCAAATATAGCCAATTATTTGGTCACAATAAGAGTTCCCCCTCATTTCTCTCCAAAAGAGAGAAGGGTTCTTATTGAATTTTTTTTTCCATTCTCATGGATAACAATTTGTTTATTCTATATTGGACTAGATCATGTGATGAGAAGATGTATAAGAGAGGATAAAACTTATGATATACTACATGCATGCCATAATGAAACCTATGGGGGACACTTTGCAGCTAAGAGAATAGCCATGAAGATTCTCAATACATGGTATTACTGGCCTACACTTCACAAGGATGCAAACAAGTACACTAGGAAATGTGATAGGTGTCAAAGGATGGGCCGACCGACTAAATCAGATGAGATGCCTCTATACCCTCAAGTAGTTATCACACCATTTAATAAACGGGGACTTGATTTTGTAGGCCCAATTGATCCACCATCAAATGGTAAATCTTACATCTTGATTTGTATTGATTATGTGACTAAATGGGTTGAGGTCAAAGCCATGAAACATGATAGGGACAATAAAGTTGCAAAATTACTCTATGAAGAAATCTTCACACGCTATGGAGTTCCTAGAGAAATAGTCACATATCAAAGGGCTCAGTTCACATCCACTCTTGTCACAACATTGGTGAATGAGTATAATGTCAGGCATAGAAAATCTACACCCTATGACCCTCAAGCCAATGGCCAGTCTGAGGTAACAAATAGTTAAATAGAATCTATTCTAACCAAAACAATAGCAATCCACAAAAAATATTGGGAAAATAGGTTGCCATAAGTTGTCTAGGCCTATAGAACCACTTGGAAAACCATCACTTTGAACTATTATATGGAAAAATAGCAATGATGCCTATAGAGTTTGAACACAAAACTCTTAGAACAACACTAGACCTTGGAATAGATATATCTAAGGAATAAAAAGACATGGTTATGCAACTAAATGCCTTAGATGAGATGAGGAAATCAACTCCACCATGCTAAGATGGTGTGGAACTAGAGAGTTAGATGGAATGATAAATACATCAAAGAAAAGAAGTTCTAGCTAGGTGACTGGGCACTTCTATATGACTCCAAGTATAAAGACAACTTAGGCAAAATTCAAACTTGGTGGTTGGGACCATATGAGATTATAGAGGTCTTCCCCAATGGTGTTGTTCAACTTACAACAATTGATCCTGTCAAGTTCAAGGTCTTGGTCAATGGTCATTGTCTTAGGCTATACCATAAGCCTACCTCAAAATAGGAGTTCATGCAACAATTTACTGAATACCAGAATTCCAAAGTTCTTGTAGTCTAAGGAAGCAGACCTAGCGTCCAACCTTCTGGCTAGTCAAGGGTACGCATGCAACCATAATAAAAATTTCCACTTTTTCATAGGAATTAATTTCTCCATCAATAAAACTACCGCCCATTCATCTCCATCCCATCTCTCTCTTCCACATCACTCCACCATCCCTTCATTTAATAGCTCAACCGTAATTTTCTAGAGACTGGTACTTCCTTCCACACTTTTTGGAAAATACATTCCAAATTTTCAAGTACGTGCATAATGACTTAATGCATATTAATTACCTTACATGCATTTGTTTGATTACTATACATTAATATTGATATTTCACATAGAAAATCCTATTAGTATGCCCTGTTATATCATACTTCCATTCCATCCTATGGGGACACATGCTTTTATTTAGGTTGGGGGGGAAGTGTGAACCTATGTGTCATACATGTCATTAGTCATAATTCAAGTGCCAACATGGCAGGAAATTTGAAATGATGAAGTTGAAGTGACATTTTGCATGCATGATATGACATTAAGCCATCACCATTTTCTTTGATAATACCTCTCCTTTATGTCTTCTTTACTTAGCTAGAATCATAATGCCACTAAAAAGGTAAAATTGAGAGGTCGTACAACATTGGTGTTAGTATTGGTGAAAATTGCAAGAAGCAGAAGAGAAATTAGGTTTTTGGCTGAAGGATTACAAGAAATAAGTCTTTGTAAAGGCGTTTCCCAGAGTGAGTGGAGGAAATGGGAGGTCAGTTAATTAGAAGTGAACCAATAGTTCACCAAGTAATCCTACAAGATGCACTTTGTGAGCCTGAATTCAGGAATTGTGGTTGGTTAGATTACTTTCTAAAGCTAAATAGTTTTAATAATGTCACTGCCTTAGAATTTGCACAAACATTTTCTAATGGTGAGGCAATGGTGAAAGGATGAAAAGTTATAGCCACCAAAAAAAGGATTGTTGAAGTGTCAAGTTTACCCATTGAAGGAGAACCTCGCCTTGCTTCTAGGGATGCTAGATCAGCTAGAGCATAATTCACTGAGCCTAGTGATCCTTCACTTGTTATAGACAAACAAGGAACAAGAAGAATTTATTTTGGAAACATGAAAACAAGTTGTTGTTTATATTATCAAATACATTACCTACGAGGGTCGCCAATGCCATCTTCATTCTATGCATTTCAAGCTTTTGAATCACATGAGGCATGGCAAGAGGATGAATGTGCCAAACTTCCTATACAATCTTCTTGCAATCATGGCTGCTGAGACACAAAAAGGTAGGGAAAACTCTGTTTCCCATCATTGTTTGATTAAATTGTTGGTAGAAATTTTTTTGCAAGATGTGTCCAAAATGTCATGGGATGAATTCTTGAACATTAAGAAGTTTAGATTAGAAAATGTGGGTCCTGGAAATCAACCCTTAACTCATAGGGTTAGTGGGAATGAGGGGGTTATTAAATTTACACTTGGAACTTCAACTTTTGGGGAAATTCCTAGCACAAACCCTCCTGCAGCAGAACCTGTAGTATAAATTAGTTCATCTGAATCCGAGCATGTGGATGAAGATAGTTCATCTTTGGAACCCAATGCCGATGTTTCCCCTAAAACCACAACTTGCACTAGGGATGCTATTTGAAAGAAGGAAGCAAAAATGAGAAAAGCATAAATTAGCAAAGGGAAGGCTAAGAAGCAAAAACTGGAAAAGATAAATCCTAGCCCTAGGAAGCGGAAAAATGAAGAAGCTGAGCATCCTATAGCCAAAAATGTTGGCCTCCTCTAATGGTTCAATAACTAAGCCCTTAAAGCTATAACTTAGAGATTAGATATCTGCATTAAGTAGTTATCTTGCTCATCATGAAGGTTAATTTCATTATCAACCCAGGGATGTGAAATTGAAATGGGTCAGCACTGTCTGTGCACTAGGACTCAATTGTAGTCATCCTTATCCTATAACTAGAGAGGAAATAGTATTGAAAGTAAAATGATTGAAAGGAATTAGCATAAATACTGAGCATAAATCAACAACTAAACTAAACTGAAATGAATGACATAAACATAAATATCAATAAACAGACAGGAAGTTACTTTGTCTTCCTTGGCTGCAGGAACAAACACAGAACGAAGTTCCAATGGCTATAGGAACAGACAACTACTAAGACCATAACTAATTATTGAACAGAAAAGTAGCTACTAAATTGAATGGATGGAATTCTCACCAAGTGGGCTCCCCTAAAAATGATTTTTCCCAAAACTAACTCAGATACAACAAATTAAAGTATCATTTTATTCATTGAAAATATTGTTACATCATAATAACAACATGACTATAATCCTTGAAATTGAAAATGAAAGTACAATATCAGAATGTCCAACTCTCTGAAGAGGAACATATGATCATTATTTATATAAGGAAAGATTCTAACTAACCCTAACTAATTGGGCAATCAACTTCAACAGACTAGGAGGACTCCATTTATTGAAAGCATGAAAAAGACGAAGGAGGTTATGCATGCACAAGACTTAGTCAAACCAGTCTTTCCTTAACGAGGATCCAACATAGCAACACCTCCTAAATCTGCTCAACTAATAGACATGGTCATTTAAAGGTAAGTTATAACTTCCACATGAGTTGGAAGTTTCCAACCATTGACCTCTTTAATGTCCATCTCTATTTGACTCCTTTAGCAACTGGTCAGTTGGCATGAACTTCTTCCACCTTGCAAGCTTCATTTATATTTGCATCTTAATCTAAACCTACATTATGATGTTAGCGTGCACAAGAGAATTGTATATCCATAATCACCTTAGAATAACATTCATTCAATCACATGTAAAATCAATATAGATATATCACATAGCAGGTTAATACCATCAAAAGTTACAGGGATAAGTTCATGCCCAAAGTTCATAAATTTAGGGAAATAACATAGAATTTATTGGTAACCAGATGCTAAAATCCCATAGTAACAATAACATCATCTCCCCCCAAAAATTGTTTGGACTTATCATCTCCCCCCAACCTAATGATCTTCTGGTCCTCCAATAGAGGAAACTCGATTCCTTTGCCTTACCAAAGCCCTGAAATCACTAATTTCTATTTTCCCTTGATCACATGAGACATGGTAGGAGGATGAATGTGCCAAACATCCTGTACAATCTTCTTGCAATCATGGCTGCTGAGACATAGAAAAGTAGGGAAAACTTTGTTTCTCATCATTGTTTGATTAAATTGCTAGTAGAAAATTCTTTGCAAGATGTGTCCAATATGTCACGGGATGAATTATTGAACATTAAGAAGTTTAGATTAGAAAATGTGGGTCCTAGAAATCAACCCCTAACTCATAGGGTTAGTGGGGATGAGGGGGTTATTAAATTCACACTGAAACTTCAACTTCTGGGGAAATTCCTAGCACAAACCCTCCTGCAACAGAACCTACACTAGAAATTAGTTCCTCTAAATCCGAGCATGCAGATGAAGATAGTTCATCTTCGGACCCCAATGTTGATGTTTTCCCTAAAACCACAGTTCACACTAGGGCTTCTATTTGAAAGGAGGAAGCAAAAATGAGAAAAGAAAAAAATAGCAAAGGGAAGGCTAAGAAGCAAAAACTAGAAAAGGTAAATTCTAGCCTTAGGAAGTGGAAAAATGAAGAAGCTGAGCATCCTGTAGCCATTGGGAAAAATAGAAGTCCTCCAAGGAAATCAAAATTGACCAATTCTGCTACTAGTGTGCCTCCAAAAATGATCCATAGAATCAGAGGGAAACTTGGAAAGAAGGTAGAAGCTCCTAAGGGGCATGCAAATATAGGATTGGTAGAACTTGCTACTGTTGCAGAGCGAGTTGAACATCAAGAGCTAGTACAGGGGAAGATCCTAGTAGGAAAGAACAAACCTCCTACTTTCTCATGGGCATTGGTAGCCCTGGATTTATGGAAAGAAATGCAGGAGAAAGAAGAAGAATGGAATCGAGAAAAACTTAGGCTACATGAAGAGATCAATAAGAAAAATGAAGAAATTGAGGAGAAGAATGCAAAGATTACTGCATTAAAAGATAAGGTAAACAATGTGGTGACTCTAGTACCACAAATTATGGAATGTAGGACTCCCCAAAGGATATATTCCTTGCATTTAAGGGAGCATAATATTTCTTTTAAGTTGTCAAGGGCCATTTCTGGTCTAAACTCTTCCATTGAAACCCCACAAGAATTTTTCCAAGCTTACCAATCCTCTCCTCCTGACATTAAGAATTTATTGTGTGAGTTGTATTTGCACAACTATGCTGTTCCCAATGACCATGAATGGAATCCATTGTTATATATTGGGGATGTTCATTTTAGGGCATTAATATCATGGATTCAAAATGAATTCAACTGGGGGCAATAATTCAAAATATATAGAGAAAAAGAACTCCATACACCCTATCTCTAAGAGTAGAATCAAGCCATCCTGCAGATATCTACTACACATGGCACAAACTTCTTTATAATCTAGAGTACAAAAAGAGGATCATGCCTTTTAGGGAGGAAGCATACCTAGAATATGAACAGGTAGTTGCCACTACAGGAAGGACAATATTGGGATATTTATCATAGAGATGGAATGACTTGCTAGATTAGTTAAAATAGGTTGAACCTCATTTGCTGAAAAATTATTATGCAGCTTGCAAATGAAGCATCAGGTATATACATCTTGGGAGGAAGAAGCAACACTATTGGTTCCCGTTAGTATTTCAGCCATCTATTCTGTTGTGGCTAGTACCAGACCACAAAACCTATTAGTACGATGTAGATGTAGAGAGTCCAAGATGGGGAAGACTGGAAAGCAAGCATGTGTTCTATTGGGATCCAAATTTAGAAATTGCAGGGACTGATCAAGGGTAGACAAAAATTGGTGATTTCAAGGCTTTGATAAGGCAAAGGAATCGAGATTCCTCTACTGGAGGACCAATAGATCATTAGGTTGGGCAGAGATGATGAGTCCAAATAATGACTCATTTTTGTTAGGATTTATCATATGTTTGTTATTGTTACTATGGGGTTTTAGCATTTGGTTACCAATAATTTTTATGTTATTTCCCTAAACTTATGAACTTTGGGCATGAGCTTATCCTTGTAACTTTTGATGGTATTAACCTGCTATGTGATATATCTATATAAATTTTACATGTGATTGAATGAATGCTATTATAAGGTGATTATGGATATACAATTTTATTGTGCACACTAACATCATAATGTATGTTTAGATTAAGATGAAAATATAAATGAAGCTTACAAGGTGGAAGAAGTTCATGCCAGCTGGCCGGTTGCTTAAGGAGTCAAATAGAGATGGACATTAAAGAGGTCAATGGTTGGAAACTTCTAGCTCATGTGGAAGTTATAAGTTACCTTGAAATGACCATGTCTATTAGTTGAGTAGATTTAGGAGGTGTTGCTATGCTGGATCCTCGTTAAGGAAAGACTGGTTTGACTAAGTCTTGTGCATGCATAACCTCTTTCCTCTTTTTCATGCTTTCAATAAATGTCATCCTCCTAGTCTATTGGAGTTGACTGCCTAGTTAGTTAGAAGCTTTCCTTCTATAAATAATGATCAGAAGTTCCTCTTTAGAGAGTTGGACATTCTGATATTGTACTTTCATTTTTAGTTTCAAGGAATACAGTCATGTTGCTATTATGATATAACAATGTTTTCAACGAATAAAATGATACTTTAATTTGTTGCAATATGAGTTAGTTTTGGGAAGACTCATTCAAGGGGGCCGACTTGGTGAGATTTCCATCCATTTAGTTTAGTAGTTACTTTTCTATTCAGTAATTAGTTACAATCTTAGTAGTTGTCTATTCCTGCAACCATTGGAACTTCGTTCTATGTCTATTCCTGTAGCCAAGGCAAACAAAGTAACTTCCTATCTGTTTGTTGAGATTTTTGTTTCTGTCATTCATTTTAGTTTAGTTTAGCTGTTGATTTGTGCTCAATACTTATGCTAATTCCTTTCAAGCATTTTCCTTTTAGTACTATTTCCTCTCTAGTTATCAGATAAGGATGATTACAATTGAGTCCTAGTGCACAGACAATGTTGACCCATTTCAAGTTCACGTCCCTAGGTTGATAATGAAATGAACCTTCATGATGAGCAAGATAACTACTTAGTGCAAATATCTAATCTCTAAGTTATAGCTTTAAAGGCTTAGTTATTGAACCATTAGAGGAGGCCAACAACTGTCATTTTATTCAAAGAAGAAATCTACCTTCATCATATCCTTATACTGTCATTTTCTTCAAAAATAATATACCTCCATCATATCCTTATGCTAGTATTTTCTTCTATCAATCCTTAATCCCAACATCATGCTTCTGGTATAAAAAATCACATTCTATCCAACTAAAAAATTATCAAGGAGTACATCAAATAGACATGGGTGCATGTACTTCAGTTCAATCCATGATATGAGAAAGGTAAAATGCAAGATAATTGTTCTTCATTTGAATTTATCTTTATATTTTTGTCTTTTATCCTTTTGATCATCTTCCATTATATTTGGTCTTATGAAGCTATAACAAATAGAAAATCAAACTTTTCTTTGATTTGGGGTGAAATCATGGTGTATAATTGATTTGGGTTGATTTCATGACACATAATCAAATGACATACACATAATTACCCTTTTATGTGTGAAATTATTTTTCTGGGCTGGGTCATATGAAAATTGGTTTTCCCAACTTGTAGATATCTAAATTTATGATTTTAATTGGTTATGTTTACAAACATCTTTAGATTTTTTTCTCACAAGTGTCATGTTCTTCGTAGTCAAAACCTATGGAAAACTTATTCAATATCTTGTGAATAAAGAATGTAAAGACAACAAATAAGCATGCAATATTTTTTATTTGTTGCTTTTGATGTAGATGTTGATGTGATAATGGATTATTTAGTGTATACTTTGAATGGTAATATAAATAATGTGTAGAAAATATTGATATTGGATGGTATAAAAATGAATTAGGGCATTCCTTTAAATGCAACACCCTATCTAGTATAATTTAAAATGTTTCATATTTCAAGTGAATGGGCATCAACTAATTGGAGGGAGATGACATAATCCCATTTTGAAAATTTGGATTTTAAAAGTTAAGGATCAATTTTTTGTCATGGAATTGAACTAGGTTCAATTTCACATAGTAGAATCAAAATAGGTTCAATTACATTTCATATAATCAAACTAATTAGGTGAATTATTAAATTGAGGGTTAGAATTGGTTCCTCAGGATATGAATGGACAAAATCAATCTAAGCTCAAGGAATATGCCAACCCTTAATGTAGAGACATAGAATTTAATGTGAGTTGTTGCATAAAAACTATCTTTATAAAATAAAATCCAAAACTAATAAAATTATAAAATAATCAATTTTTACCATTGCAATAATCAAGCTTCAAATTTAATTAGATTTAAATATTAATAAATATTATATAAAAATAATCTAGGGTAAAAGAACAAAGTTGTGTCACACTTTCAGCTAACTAAATAGTTTTGAGTGAAATTGTTTCACCCTAAACAATTTTGAATGAAACAGTTTTGCTTGAAACCATGTGGCCTATACATGGCGCATATAGTTTCAAGTGAAACCTTTTTCCTGAAACTATAAAATCAAAATTTTCCTTGTAAAAATTTAAAATACGCCTTAATTTACATGTAAGGTTTTAGGTGAAATAATTTTGATCGAAAGTGTTTCGGTTGAAACCCTTTGATTTTCAATCGAAATTGTCTATGTGGTTGCCTATGTGGTGGCTTAACCCTTCTTTTGGGGAAAATTAAAAAAATCAACTTCAACTTTGAATTTCTCCAAATAGGGGCAATTTCATGAAAATCTAAAACTACCATTTTGTAGAGCTCAAAGTCTAGAATCCATTTTTTAAAAAATATGTTGATTAGTTTTATTATGATTTTTTAAAATTTACTATAAGTGGGTTTTTATAATCAAACACGAGGTTGATTATATATATATTTTAAATTATTAAAACATATTCAAAGTTTTTGTAAAATATATGGTGCACTAGAGGAGAGAATCCTCTTCAAAAGGGTATAATTTTTTTAAATTATAAAAAATAGATAAAATTTGACATCCCATGAAACCTATGACATTTTGGCGGAGTTTCACTTTAAAATGTGTTACCACAATTTTTGTCCCTTTTCAAAAACGTGTTCACTTACTCAAATTTTGGCTAAGTACGAAAGTTGTGTTGTAGGTATTTCTTGTGGTTTTCAAAACTCCGTTGACCCCCGCCCAGGTTGTTAAAACCTCACTCTTGTTTGAGATGTTGAAATATATTCCTTAGAGTCATTGGTCTTTGTCAAGTTCAAAAAGGTTTGTTAGATTTTGAAAGAGTTGTCCAAACTTTTGTAAGTTCTACCAAAGTTAAAGTTAAATCATTTTAGAGTTTCACAATGGTTATGAATCTTCCATTGGCCTCTGACAGTGTTATCAAATCTTCTGTCTCTTCTGCTTGATGGTGATGAAGGCTTTGTTCTAAGGAGTGATGTGGAGAATATGTTAAGGACAAAGTATTTTTGGTTTTCACAAAGGTTATGAAACCTTTGTCAGTCTCCAATGAGGTTATAAGAACTTTCCATCATGTCAAAAAGGTTTCTCTTATCTGTTCATTTTCAAATATTTTAAAAAATGTTGAAATGAAAGATAGATATAAAGGGTTACACATGCCAAGCTCAATAGAAGAATGTGTTAACTATCCATCCACTCAAGCATTAATTACGAGATTTTTTTAAAGTGGTTTGAGCCATTGAGAAAAGCATATTTCAGCTAAGATGGGATAAAGGATTGGAGTAAAGTAGAGAGACAAATTCTTGCAACTATCGGTTCCTAGAGCTAAAGATGCCTTAAAGGTACTATTTTTCTGCCTGAATAAGCTATAAATTGTTGGGAATTCTATTTTGAAATGAAGAACGATTTTGGAATTTGGCATAAGATTTTCCTTGTGAATTGTTCATATATACTAGGGTTTTGGCCACAGTGACATATATATCAAGGCTACGAATATGTTTCAAGTTTAACCAACACCATGCCAAAAATTGGGGACACCAAGCTAAGGCATGTTAGCTTAGATGAGTTTTGGGAAAGAATTAGAAAGCCTAACCCTCCTCCCATTACACAAAGGTTAATTGAAAGTGGTTTATTGCAAGTGGCCGCTTTCCTTGTTGTAATTTAGTGTCTGGATTTGATAGTGGAATGCATTAAACATTATGATTATGAGACACGAGAAGTCAGGGCCAATGATAATATATTGGTAGTGAAAATCCAAAGGGATACTTTTACCTCATGTCTAAAAATCCTAGAGAGAGAGAAATATTCAATATTTGATTTCACTATGTTGTAGACTTCTTCTCAGAAAAGAAAGGTTATTATAGGAACACAATTGCTAGAGAATGACTTACTGCTCCTAGGAATGATAAATCCCAATTACCCAAGAACCATTTTGTAAATGAGATTTTTGATATTATTGTACTCCTGCATAGGTTGAAGGGAAATGAAAAAGCTCATGAATTCAAAGAGTGGATGCATTTCTGTGTTCATATTATACTTGGGGGGACACAATTCTTAGATTGGGCTCAACTTATTAGTGACCAAATACATCACATGAAGATGTGGCTGTCAAATTGTTCATAGAATCTCTTGTAGACACTACTACTGAATGATTTTATCATCTACAAAATGCTTCTATTAATAATTGGGATACTATGAAAACAAAGTTTGAAAATAGATTTAAGAGTGTAGATGATGACCTTACCTTAATAGCACAATTAACTCATCTAAAGAAAGAGGTAACTGAACCTATGAGGGAATTTGTGGCCAAGTTTAATAGGATGCAAAATTGGATTGATGCTACTAAAAGACCCTCAGATGAGATGCAAAAGTGTTTCTTTATTAGTACACAACATCTATATATAAGTATCCTCTTGAAAAGGGAAAGGGTGGCCAATTTAGAAGCAACACAAATATTAGCCATTGAATTGGAAGATGATTTTATCATGACAGGTAAATGGAAGAAATAATTGAAATTAAATAAGTCACAAGCTTCCACCTCTTCAGACCCCATGATTCAAAGGCTGGCTAATGATATAATTGGTTTGAAGAGACAGATGTTGAAAATCTCTCAACCTTACCAAGACTTAGCAAGAAAAGGGAATTCCCAACCTAGTAACAAAGCTCTTCCTCTCCCCCCCACTCAACAAAGGTTAGCGATTGAAGCACCCCTAGGAGGAAATAAGAAGAAAATGTGTGCTTTCCATCTTACTTCAGACCATGATGGGGAAAAGTGTCCTGGAATGAATAGATTTATGTAAATGACCACTATGAAGGAAGTCATTAAAGAATTTACTGATGAAGATGATTCATTTAATTAGTATGACGACTTTGCAATCAAATATTTTGAATTTGAACCAAGAGATGATAGGGGAGGAGATGTCTACATCACTCTAGATGAGCCTACCTATTGTACTTTGAATCGAAGTCAACAAAATACCAACCAAAAAGGTACTCAAATCTCTCCTAAAGTCTTATCGAGTAAAGCTAATGCTACTTCTAAAAATGAAAATACATCTCATACATATCGGAGACCAATAGAAAATCCTTCAAGGTCCTTAAATCCTTCATCTATAGAAAAGCCCATGGGATCATTTGATAAAGTCAACTTTTACAAGAATTTAAAGGTACAATTTTCACAGGTAGAGCATTTAAGAATGAATCCCAAAGAGTTGTAGAGATTAGATGAATATGTAAATTCTATTCACTTTGAATCACATGTGGCTCTAAATGAATAAATGGTTAATGTTGAGGACCCGAAGTCAAGTCTAGATTCAAGTAGTAAGATCCATGTATCAAATCTTGTAGAAGAGAAACCTAACCCTTTCTATGTTTCATTATTCATCAATGGTTTTAGGTTAAGCAATTGTATTATCGATTCATGTGTTTCAAATAATGTTATGCTAGCACAAATTGCTCAATATTTAGGATTGAATTTGACAAATACCTTTGGAAAGTGTTATTCAATGGAATCTAAATAGGTTCCTTTGGTATGAAAAATTAAGGATGCTCAAGTTGCACTTGTAGCCCACCCTAATAAGAGACTTAAACTTATAATTTTGGTGGTAGATATCCACCCAGTTATGTCATGCTTTTGAGAAAGAGTTTTTGTAAGGATTTGGAAGGTGAGATTTAGTTAGATTGGTCATATTTTACTATTCCTATAAGAAATAGAAAGGTATGCTTGGACCCTGTGCCAAAAGCTAAGTTTTTAGTGTTAAAGTCTGAAGACCCTAGATCATAAATCCTTTATAAGGAATCTAAATTCATAAATTATGTACTCTTCTCTAATCTTGATAAAAATATAGAAGTTATTGGTTTGGACATATCTTCTAAATTATGGACAATAGAGTTCAATGGAAGTTGTTCTAGCTTTGGGTCAGGAGCAGGTGTGGTCCTAATTACTCCTATAGGCAAAGTATTTTCTTTCTCATGTAAGTTGGAATTTACAAATATAAATAGTACTGTTGATTACGAATCCCTAAATTATTTTGACTATCTGAGGCCAAAGATAAAGGAATTAAAGTTCCCAAAATCTCAGGGATGCTAAATTGATAGTTAAACAAGTACACAAGGTTTTCAATGTTAAGAATGAAATATTAAGACATTATTAGTGGGATTCTATTGAATACTTTGATGCTTTTTCTATAGAAGCCATACCTAAGGAATTAAACTCTAGGGCTGATTCTTTAGCGATGTCCATATCCTTGTTGCTTCCCCATTTGGATTTTAAGAAAAAATCATATATAATTTAGAGGATTTGTTTGATTGACATGATCGAGTGATTAAGAAGAAAATGAGTGAATCCATGAAAAATGTAGGGGAGTATGAGGCGATAAATATTCAACATGTTGAGTCCCCAAAATTGGCATATATAGGGAAGTGTTGCACACATAAGGAGAAAGAGAGATTGGTGGCACTACTAATTAAATATAAAGAAGTCTTTGCTTGGTGCTATGATGACTTAAAGAATTTCATGGGTGGAAAGTTCTAGCATCACATACCATTGAAGGAAGGTATAGTTTCTTTCAGAAAAAAGCAAAGAAATTATAATCCCAAGATTACTAATGTTATTTTTAAAGAAATTTACAAGATGTTAAAGCCAATATTATATAACCAATCCATCATTCAACCTGAGTGGCCAACATAGTCCCGATTTGAAAGAAGAATGGATAAATAAGGATCTGTGTGGATTTTAGGAACCTCAATCAAGCATCCCTGAAGGAAAATTACCCACTTCCTATGATGAATCATATTCTCCAAAAAGTAGTGGGGTTGAAAATGATGTCCATGCTTGAACCCATGGGGAACCTTCACCTATAACTAAATGTCATTTGGACTCATTAATAATGGAGTTGTTGGCAGATGGTCAATGCTCCCCTTGAGATTTGTGACATGGACTAACCACCTCCCATGGATCCGTTAACTCTGGCAGTTGTATTGGGCATTAACAGGTCAATCTTTTGGTGCAACAACAATTGTGGGCCAACAAATGGTATCAGAGACAAAGGTGTCGGGTTCGAATCCCCTCAGGTAATGCTGAGGGCGAGTTTGTTGGTAGATGGTCAGCGCTGCCCTTGGGATTTGTGACATGGACTAATCACTTCCCGTGGATCCGTTAAATCTAGCAGTTGTATCGAGCATGAACATGTCAATCGTTTGGTGCAACAACAGCTGTGGGCCAATATGAGCCACTTTCTAGAGAGCTATGGATATATCATTTGGTGATCTTAGGAATAAAATTATTGTTATCTATCTAGATGACATGAATGAATTTTCTAAAAGAAGGTAAGATCATTTGAGGTATTTGGAGAGGGTTCTTTAGAGGTGTAAATAACATGGCATCTCTTTGAATCCTAAGCATTCAATATTTGGAGTCATTGAAGGTAAGCTACTTAGACATATAGTGTCAAAGGAGGGAATTATAGCATATCCAAAAATAGTTAAGGAAATATTATAGTTGAGTCTACCTTCTAATGGGGTCGGGGTTAAATATTTCTTTGGACAAGTCAATTTCTTGAGAAAATTTGTGCCTGACTTCTCTTAAATTAGTAAACATGTAGTGGATATGATGAAAGAAAATAATTTTTTTAAATGGAATGAAGTTAGTAAGAAATCCTTCAAGGAGATTAAAGAAGTGTTCTCTCATGCTTTGGTATTAGTTCATCTTGATTTCAATAAAGACTTCATTATTTATTTTTTATACTTTTGAATATACAATATTTTCCATCCTACTACAAGTCAATGACCAGAACATTCAAGCACCAATTACTTTCATGAGTGTACCTTTAAATAAGCACGAGCATAATTACTCCCAAATTGAAAAACATTCATTCACTATGGTTAAAGCAATCAAATAGTTTCATTTCTATATTCTACACTCTCATTCAATTATCTATACCAGATCCTGTTGTCAAAAGCGTACTAACCCAACATGATATCTATTGCAATAGAAGAGGAGGATGGATATCTAAGGTGTAGGAGTATGATATAGACATTAAGCCTACCAATCTAGTTAGAGGAAGGGGTCTATGTAAGTTGATGGCTAAAATAAATCCCAAGAAAAGGATGATCTTCCCCTGGTGGTGCTAGTTAGCCTTTAGGATGAATAGTTCTCAAACATTGTATATTAGGTTTATCCCACAATACTGGTTTACGATTTTGTTGAGGAAGGAAAATTGAAAAAATGCTCCCATGAAATTTTTTTTGGTTTTTAGGGGTTTGCACGAATTGGGGTGTTTGTATGGATCCAAAACTGGGTTTGCTCGAACCCCCCTTTGAGTGAACCCTCTTGAATGATGGGACCCACCTTTTGGCAGATTTTTTAAAATGAAGACAAAGGAAACTTCAAAAATATGGGGGGGTTCATATGGACCCCCCTTCGAGCGAATCCTCCTTCGCCCAAAAGGGGCAAGGGGGTTCGCTCAAAGGGGGGGGTCCATACAAACCCCCCTTTCCCCCTTCTCCCCCTCTTCTACCAAATCTATACAAAAATTTTCCTTTCAAATCTTGGGTTGAGGATGAAAATGGAGGAGACTTCATAGACCCAACTAGACGATGGTATTCCTCGGAATGAGCTATCCATCGAATATAATTTTAATATGTTTTGGTTTTATTATGTATTTTTTTAGTTTGATTAAACATAGGTTTTTCACCAAAAATCAAGCTCTCTGTTCTGCACATGTGGAAAAATAGAAGATTATCAAAAAAATATTGAAAAATACCAGTGCACTAGATATTAATGTCCTTGATCCAACAAAAAAAAAATTGAATTTCGATACATACAAAAAAAGTTATGTTTTAGTAAGTAAATCATGTCTAAATTTTAATTGGTTTGACTTAAAAACTTAATTAAGAAAAAAATATTCAATGAAATGCTATGAAACCAATTCCATGCACTAGATATCATAGTTATGAATCTAAATTTGAAAAAAATAGAATTTTATCCTTCATAGAAACAAAGTTGTGTTAGCAAGTAACACCACTCTTTAAAAATGGTGTTTACTACTAAAAACTAGTTTTCGAAGGAGATGGAAAAAGAAGTGCAATATGATTCCTTTTTTTTTTGGAAAAAATACTTTTAGAATCTATAGACAAAATGTCACAAATCAATAGTTTGCATCATCTTCAAATTCCTCATGGTTTAGCCGCTATAGGTGCCTGAAAGTGAAGATTTAGTTTAAAAAATTCAGTTCAATGTCTAGTTTGGCCAAAAATTATAAACCAGTATTGTGGGATCATCCATTATCTTACCCATGAAGAATTCCCAAAGCACTTGTCTCCCAAGAAAAAAAGGAACCTCAAGTTTAAAGCAACTAAATATGTTATTTGGGAGGATACTCTATAAAAGAGGACTAGATGGCACGTTTTTAAAATGCGTTGATAAGAATCAATAAAAGAGACTACTAGAGACATGTGGAGGACACTTATCTTCTAAAATGAATGGTTTTAAAATATTAAGGCATTATTATTATTGGTCAGGAATGTTTAAGGATGTGTATTATTGGGTGGCCAATTGTGAAAAATGCACAGTTCGCAGGGAGACCCCAATTAGTGACACTTCCATTGAAACCTGTAGTGATAGATAAGCCATTTCAACAGTGGGGATTAGATTTTATTGGGCCAATCAGTCCTTAATCTAGTATCAAGAATACACATATTCTCACTACTATAGACTACATTACCAAGTGGGTGGAGGCCATTCCTGTCAATAGGACTACTTTAGAGGTAGTTTGTGACTTCATCAAGGAAAATATTTTAGTAAGGTTTGGAGTGACCTACAAATTGGTCACTGATAATGATACCATTTTTTCTTCCAGCGAGATGTCCCTTTTCTACTATGAGCATGGAATCTATTTATCCCATTCTGCAGATTGTTACCCTTAGGGGAATGGGAAGGTAGAATCCAGTAATAAAAATCTAGTTAATATCATTAAGAAACTAGTGGATGAAAATAAGAAAAAATGGCATAAGAAACTTTTTGAAGCATTATGAGTAGACATGATAACTCCCAAGAAAGCAATAGGTATGTCTCCTTTTGAGTTGGTGTATGGAATAGGTAGTGCTTTACCTCTTCCACTAGAATTGTTGGCTAAAAAGCTATAGACAACAATAGAGGATCAAAAATTCTAAGATTCTTTGAAGAAAAGGATCATGTATCTCTCCAAGATTGAGAAACAAAGGAGCGAGATGGTAGGCAAGATCACAATGCACCAAGCTAAATTCAAGTTTTTTTTTGACAAAAAGGCTAGGCCTAGAAAGTTCATGATTATATATTTGGAGTTGCTATGGGATAAAAGAAGAGACTCTAAGGGTGCACACAAGAAGTTCAATTCTCTTTGGAAGGGTCCATTCAAGGTAACTCAAGAATGTGGTTCGAACACTTGCAAGCTATCGTACCTTGATGGAACTCTATTACCAATTCCTTACAATGGGAAAGACCTCTATAAGGAAAATTAGATGCGGAAAACAATTCTCCTAACGTCAATACCACAGGAAAGAATGTAGATACACTTAAAATTTTTCACTTACAGTCCAATTAAGATGCACTATGAAGCATATAACAGAAATAGAGTATTTGACAATCACACAAGAACACCAGATATACGTGGGAAAACCCTTACGGGAGAAAAACCCACCACACCAAGAGAAGTCACTTTGTATTATAGTAATAATGATTACATACAAGTTTCGGACTTATCTTTCTGATGTCTGTATACAACAACATTCACCATGAACAATCTTTGTATAGGAACCTTCAACTTATAGTCTACATAGAATAGAGTTCATTTACTAATCATACAACCACCCAGCAATCCGTCGATCCAACTAACCAAACACAATCTGCAATCACAGAGTATAACCTTGTAGATCCATGTCCGTCGAGCTCCCTCACAGAAATGTCACAATGAACTATCTTCCAACTGTTCAGATTCGACTTCTCCTATTGGTCCACGAGTCTCCACATAGGATGTTCAAAACAATCAAAAGAAATCACACTGTGTTGGCATCTTAGTGAGACACTAACAGTGTCTCGCTGATGCCACATAGACTCCATTTTGATATCACCAAGAGTTAACCTTATCGCCAAGATGTTTCAACGAGCTTTCATATGTTACACTGAGGCACCAAACAGTCAGTGAGACCTATTGCTTTCACCAGGAGATCATAGCGAGATCCAAAAGTCTCATAGATATGAGTTTACCATTCAGCAAGAGTATCGTGCTTCGGTGAGACTTCATATCGATGTCACAAGTCACCCCAAAGAAACATTCTGTTGGCAGGACATATCATTCTCGCCAGGACCTCATGCTGAGTCATTAAAGATTATACTGATGAGATCACAAGTCATATCGAGCTCCAAAGAATAGTCAGCAAGAATTTTGTCTATCGCTAAGAGGTTTCTCTGAGATCACAAAAGTTACTCCGAAGTCATCAACTATCGCCAAGACATATGTCTTTCGCCGATAGATCTTATCGAACACATATAAGTTACACCGATGTCCACCATTCGACAAGAGCTATACCGAAAGCATCTCATCATCGGCAAGACATTTCATTCTCACTGAGACATCTCTTCGAAACCCTTTGTGTTACACTGATGAACAATATTTAAACTTCCATCAGTGAGACCTTTGTACATCGGTAAGACTTCTTATTGATAGACTATCAGCTATGTCGAAGACCATAAAATGAAACAACCTGTCGATGAGACTCAAACACATCGGTAAGACTTTTCATTGAACCACCATAGGTTATCCCGAAGCCCGTGGTCACCAAGAGTCTTCCCGATACACGATTGAATGGCCTATCGGCCAAAGATCTCCACGGGAACTAAGATGTCACACCAAACACTTCTTGTCACAGCGATAGGCTCCAAAGTGTAACCGTTCGGTGAGACAAAAGCTAGGTCACAACGACTGTTCAAAACATCATGATACAAACTGCTTGTCAGCCAGACATGAGAGCTATCACACTGACTTGGCTCCTAAAGAGGTTTCGGCCTGTATTGATTGAGGCATACATTTCCAACAACCTCAAGTTATATCAAATATAAGTCTCCATGTAAGTCCTCTTTTGTAAATATTTAGTTTAGGTGTTTTTGTTGCAATTTTGGTGTGTTTTCCTATTTTTTGGTTGTTTGAGTGTTCTTGGTCTGTATTTTGTCACAAATGTTGACTCTTTTTCGCAATGTATTAGGCACTGGTCTGCTTCACTAATTTTTGGGTTCATTTCTTCGTCCTAGGTAGTCCTTGTCCCCAATCAGAGCCAATTGTTACCACAATTTTTTGTCCCTTTGCAAAAACATGTTCACTTACTCAAATTTTGGCTAAGTATGAAAGTTGTCGATCTTTCTTGTGGTTTTCAAAACTTTGTTGGCCCTCGCCCAAGTGTTAAAACCTAACTCTTTCTAACAAGTTGAAATCTATTCCTTAGAGTCATTTGTCTTTGTCAAGTTAATAAAGGTTTCTTGGAGTCTGAAAGAGTTGTCCCAACTTTTGTAAGTTCCATTGAAGTTAAAGTTAAATCATTTCAGAGTTTCACAATGGTTATGAAACTTCTGTTGGCCTTCGACAGTGTTATAAAAAATTCTATCTCTTCCACTCGATGGTGGTGAAGGATTTGTTTTAAGGAGTGATGTGGAGAATACATTAAGGAAAAAGTATTTTGGGTTTTCACAATGGTTATGAAACCTTTGTTGGTCTCTGATGAGATTATAAAACTTACCATCCTATCAAAAATGTTTTTCTTATCCATTCCTTTTCAAATATTTAAAAATTGGTTGAAATGAAAGATTTAAAAAAAAGGTTACACATGCCAAGCTTGGCAGAAGAATGTGTTAACTACCCATCCACTCAAGCATTAATTACGAGATATTTTAAAGTGGTTCAAGTCATTGAGAAATACATATTTTAGCTAAGATGGGATAAAGGATTGGAGTAAAGCAAAGAGACAAATTCTTGCAATTTTTGGTTCTTGGAGCTAAAGACACCTTAAAGGTACTATTTTTCTACTTGAATAAGCTATAAATTGTTGGGAATTCTATTTTGAAGTGAAGAATGGTATTGGAATTTGGCATAAGTTTTTCCTTGTAAATTGTGAATATATCCTAGGGTTTTGTCCATAATGAAATATACATATTAGGGCTATGAATATGTTTCCATCCTAACCAACACCATGCTAGAAATTGGGGACACTAAGCTGGGGAATATTAGCTTAGATGAGTTTTGGGAAAGAATTGGAAAGCACAACCCTCCTCCCATTACACAAAGGTTAATTGAAAGTGGTTTATTGCAAGTGGTCACTTTCCCTGTTATAATTTAGTGTCTAAATTTGATAGTGGAATGCATTAAACATTATGATTATGAGACATGAGAAGTCAAGACCAGTGATAATTGATTGGTAGTACAAATACAAAGGGATACTTTTACCTCATTTCTAAAAATCTTGGAGAGAGAGCGGTATTCAGTATTTGATTTTACTATGTCACAAACTTCTTTCTTAGAAAAGAAAGGTTATTATATGAACACAATTGCCATAGAATGGATTGCCACATTTAGGAAGGGTAAACCCCAATTACCCAGGAACCTACATAGGAACCTTTTTGTAAATGAGATTTTTGATATTATTATACTCATGCATAGGTTGAAAAGAAATGAAAAGCTCATAAATTCAAAGAGTGGATGTATTTATTTTTTCAGATTATACTTGGGGGGACATAATTCTTGGATTGGGCTCAACTTACCAGTGACCAAATACATCACATGATCATCCAATTTTGACTTAACAAGTTATTTTATATGTCCTCACACTTGATTTATGCAATTGTTAATGCAAGACCGTAGTCAAGATTGACACCAAGTTTGTATCCATGAGAGGAAGTCCCAATCTTTGACTACTATGACAAGTTGCAATTGGGAAAGAGCTACTTTCATCACAAGAGGATTAATGATACCTTTACCATGAGAGTAACTCATGAAATATAGGGGGATATTGGCTTAAGGAATACTCCTAAATCCATTCAACTGATTGATACTTATGGGAGACATTTCATAAAATTCTAGAGGTTCTCATTGTTGGAGTAATAAGTTATTATGCTTAATTAATTACATCACATTGATTAATTAATTAAGTCACTTATTCCTCTTTATTACTTAAGCTAAACTTAGGCACATTAATAATTAATTATTAATTATTAAGTGTGCACACTAGGGTTTCATTTAGGGTTTCCCTTTTAGGGTTTCTTGATCTCCTTCATAAGGATTGATCACATTGTAATAATCGATTCTCTTAATGCATTTTTACTGAGAGGTTTTATAGAGAACATCTTTTTCGGTTCTTCATATCTTTTGCATGTGACAGGTATCCATCTTGCATGCAGGTGATCTTGGATTCTAACATGGTATCAGAGCTCCAGACCTGCAGCTGCTTGTTCGTGATCTGAAGATATGGCCTCTTCGTGAGTTTCGGATGCAAGGGTTTCCACATGCAATTTTTTGATTGGATCTGGGGGTATCCTAAATTTCTGGGCATTTTGGGACAAAACGGACCTCACCATTGAGTCCGCAGCGCCCAAAAACCCCCATTTTCATATAAAATTTGTCTATTTTGGTGCAAGTTGGTCAGGAGGCAAATTTTTTTGTTTGTTTGAAGGGCCGTACGGCCTCTTTTGCACACATTCTGAGGCACGTTTTTCAAAAAAAATTAAAAAAACACATTTTTTTGAATCCGGCCAACGCTTCCAGTTTTGAGGAGATCCGCCGCCCGGCGGCCACCGGGCAGCCACCAGCCCGCCACTGCCACCCGCCTACAGTCAGTCCGCCGCTGGGCCCATCCGCGAGCCCCTAGGGGCTTATCCTCTGTAGCCGCAGCCATATGGAGAACCGGGAGCTGAGATCCAGCCCCCGGTCGGTCTGAGCCCCCAGCCCCGGTCATATGGAGGACCAGGGACCTCCGCACCAGCGCCGCTTCAGCCCCTGGTCGCCCACAGGACCAGGGGCCAAAAAATTTTTCATTTTGCAGGGGGGGCAATTTTTTGCTGCGATGGCCAGACGGCCGTCAAATTTATGCTCGTGTTGTGCTGACGTCAACATGACATCATGATGACATCATCCGTACGGCCGGCCCTCATATGCCCCCTCCTAACCCCAGTTTGCCCTAAAGAAGCAGTTTTTTTCTTTTGGCCATAACTTGGGCATACAGTATCGAAATCGGGCAAACGAGATATCGCCGGAAAGCTGGTTCCGAGCACTTTCATTTGGTGTAGTTTATTTTACAGTAATTTTCTGTTTTACTACATTTATTGCTGTTTGAAGTCAGATGTATTTTTTGGACTTCCAAGCTCATAACTTTTTGCCACGATCTCCGTTTTTCACCTCGTTTGAAGCGTTGGAAAGGTATTGAGGAGCTCTAGGTTTCTGTCTATGCACTTTTTCTGTATCTATCCCAGGTTTATTAATTAGTCCAGATTTAGCCCGATGGGTTGTTTGGCGTTTACTTGGATGTTTTGGCAGTTGGGAGAGTGCATCTTGCATCTTTGCACTTCGTTTTCAGTAATACATCATTCAATAATTGCTTGCTGCTTCATAGATTCCAGAGTTGTTCTTGTTTGGAGTTTTTGAGTGTTCCGTGGCATCAAGTTTTCTGTTGCTTTAATCATGATTCCTTGAGTCAATCAGTGACTCTCATCCGGTTTCAGTAGTATACAGAAGAATATTTCCTTGCTTGCCTATATCAAGTTCCAGTGTTACTCTACAGAGTTCTTCCAGTGCTTCTTTGCAGCATGTTATCTCATTGTAAGGGGGGTTTTGTCCCACTGGGTTTTTCCTTCTCTTACTCCTTATTGCATTTGTAAATGTTTTGTCGGGCCTTGTAGGGACCATCTTTGCTTTCATGCATCTTATTCTAGTGTTTAGCTTCTTCCTAAGTTCATCTTAAGGGGGTGTTAGAGTAATAAGTTATTATGCTAATTAATTACATCACATTGATTAATTAATTAAGTCACTTATTCCTTTTATTACTTAAGCTAAACTTAGGCACATTAATAATTAATTATTAATTATTAAGTGTGCACACTAGGGTTTCATTTAGGGTTTCCCTTTTAGGGTTTCTTGATCTCCTTCATAAGGATTGATCACATTGTAATAATCGATTCTCTTAATGCATTTTTACTGAGAGGTTTTACAGAGAACATCTTTTTCAGTTCTTCATATCTTTTGCATGTGATAGGTATCCATCTTGCATCCAGGTGATCTTGGATTCTAACACTCATGGTTTTGATGGTTTTCCACTAAAACTCCCTAGGTATGTCAAAGATAATTTTGTATTAATAGAAGTCTATAGACAACTAGCAGAGGTGAATAAAAGATGTCAAGAAAGAAAGAAGGCCGATATACAGTTTCCTATTGGACTTGGTGATTTCTCATTCAACTCTATGTCAGATGCACTCAGAATTGAAAGGGACCTAGTTAAGTAGACTCTACATTTTTTATGATGCAAGGTTTCCTTTTGATAGTAAAGACTTTGTAAGGAACAATCTGCAACTAGGTCCTAGTTTACATCATATTCCTGACCTGGAAGATTATTGGGTTGATTGTGATGATAAGTATGAAGTAAGAAGAAGGTGTTGGATGAGGTTGTCCTTGAGACAAATAAAGTTGTTCAATCTAAACTAGGATGTCCAAGATATTGAGGATGATGAATCAGATTTAGTGGATCCTATTTTTATCAAACATGTTTCTATTTAGCCTATTGTAACTATGATTGGAGTATCAAATAGATAGAAACCATTGAGGTAAAGACCATAGTTGTCTTGAAGAGAATAGGAGAGTGGGTTGCCAAGAAGAAGGCAAAAATACATGTCCTACTAGGTCACACAACACTTAGCCTCAGGGAGAGAGTAGCCAGCCTCCCATGACTTCAGGGACATCATTGTCTATTGCACATTAGGTACCATTAGAAATTCAGGGCGATGGAGATAATGAGCCCCCTAAAGGAAATTTACCAGAGAGAATGTGTGGAGAAGATGCTTCTGACCTCCCTTAATAAGACAATGATGAAGAAAAAACTGTAGGGGAGGAAGAAATAGTTAATGTCTCTACCTCTCAATCTCATGCAAGTACTTCTTCTCATAGATCTTCTCCTACTAGAGAGGTACACGAGTCTCCTAGAGTTGGTCTTACACAATCCTCTTCTCTAGAAAATGAGAATTCTATTACTCCTCTATTGAGAAAGACTTTGTTTGGATCCTCTGGCTCCAAGTCAATTTCCACTCCCTCTACCTCCTCCTAGTTGGAACAAACATTATCAAGAAAAAGGAAGATGGTCTAGGTGAGTCTTTCAGAGAAAGACTTGGTAGGTCAATTAATCCAAAGGATTCCTAACCCTAAGAAGTTGAAAACCACATCCAGGTTATTAGAAGATGATAGTACAAGAAATAATTGTGTGGAGGTTTCTCACCCTTTAGTGCAGAAATAAGTTAATCAGGCAATAGATAGTGATTTCAATATCACCATAGTAAACCTAGGGCCATATACTAGGGATGGAGACATGTATAATTTTTCAGGTAACAATAGCCACACTAGTACACAAACAACAATATATGACTAAATAAACTACTAAAAATTGCATATAAATGACTAATTTTAGTCACGTGACTATTAGTGGTTTATTTGTAGTCATTTATAACACCACTAAATTTATGAATAAACTATTTTAGTCATTGATTTTAGTCATTAATTTGGTCATTGATTTGGTCATTGATTTAGTCATTTATTTAGTCATATATTTAGTCATTAATATTAGTCACGTGACTATTTTAGTGGTTTATTTGTAGTCATTTATAACACCACCAAATTTATGACTAAACTATTTCAGTCATTTATTTAGTCATTAATTTGGTCATTGATTTAGTCATTAATTTAGTCATTAATTTAGTCATTGATTTGGTCATTGATTTAGTCGTTAATTTAGTCATTTATTTAGTCATGGTAGTGATTTGTTTAGCCATATATTTAGTCATTAATTTAGTCATTGATTATTGTTAACTGGTCATTTATTTAGTCATATATTTAGTCATATATTTAATCATTAATTAAGTCATATATTTAATCATTAATTAAGTCATATATTTAATCATTAATTTAGTCATGTATTTATTCATTACTTTAGTCATTACAAATCAAATCTAACTTAATTAATCCTCACAAATTTATGCATATAAACTTCAAGTATCATAGATATTCAAATGTTAAAAAACACCATGAAATGAAGACTAAAATGCTTGAACAAATGTGACTGATTAGACACAAACACAAACAAATTACAAATCAAGAGAATCCACAACACAATATTTATGAGTGGAGAAAAAACCACTCTAAAAATTTACTTCATTAAGCCTCATTGGCAAATCAAAATCTCATTGGTTAGATTCAATGTCTCAATGACACTGTACAACTTACAAACACTATATAAACATAATACTCCTATTTTCATATACTTATACTATTTTCCCCTTTGTCAACTGCAGTCCTTTTGGAAGGGAAATGACCTTCTATAGGGGCTTGACCCATTTAATCCCCTTGCAAGTCCACAACTTTCCCGCCGCTATTGGTTTTGGCTCCTCCAAAATCTTCCTCATTGGTATTCACCTTTCACTTCTCCAATTTGGAGCTGCAGTCTGAAAATAAGGTTTCAAAATTTGCACATCAAAAACTCAGAAAAGTCAAATAATATAGAGGATAAAATTCAAACATTTTCTTTTCCTTTTCCAACTATGGCACCCTAAACTTAGGCACTAGATATCTAGTGAATGTATCAGAATTAGATATAACATCCATCAAAAGCATATTTGGAAGTAGATTTTTATCAGATATTGTAGTTGCAAGTTCCACTAATTATAATAAAGATAAATAGTTTTACCTTTCTGCATCAACTAATGCAATTCTAATAACTTTTAGAGGATTGACAATGCTAGCCTTTATCATATCAACATACTCACCTGCAAGTTGCAACACAACATCAAACTTATTAATTAGACTCAACATTTAAGAAAGAAAAATAAACTTCAAACATTATCAATTTAGTAAAAAAATCATCAATTTCAAAGATCAAAGTAGCCAATGCTTCACTCTCTACATCCTCTGCTACAATCAAAAGAGGCCTTTGTTTTTGTGATAAATGCAACAAGAAATTATATTATTTTTCAAAAATTATCACTATGTACTTATGAACTCAAGATCATTTAAATTGTCAAACTAATCAACATGAATACCTAATTTATTTCTATCACATACACTTTGGGTATACAAGATCATTGAGAATCCCAATTATTGAACTATGAAATTCAGCAATGCAATGAAATTATATCTTAAGTAAAATGTAAATCAAATCAACATTACATATCTCAACTTATCAATTGATCTCAAATTGTATATACACCTTTTTCATATAGCTTAAGGATATCTACAATAGATATGCACAAAATGAATTTGGTGGAAAGACTTTAAAAAATTTCAAGCAAATACAATTTGCAGGTGTAAAGCCAAATTCCACAACCATTGCCCACATCCTCCCCGCTTGTGCCAAAATGGGAGCTTTGAAAGAAGATATGAATATCCATCAATGCATAAACAATACATCCCTATAAGAAGTATTATACTCCCTCAATTAAATATTATTACATATTATTCTATTGGGGGAAATTTACTTTATTAGGGGGACTTTACTTTATTAGGGGGACTTTTGTTTAGAAAACCTTGATCACCATCAGCTCATGTGAGAGGTCAATAACCCACTATTAAGCCTACACATGGCACATGCATGAACAAAATAACAAAGAAAAATAAAGATCATGCATCACACAATAAGTATAAGACAAAAAATGTCAAAAGAGCTGTGTTAGGACTAAAAAAAAAATTCCACATATTTGCATTAACATCTATTCATTTATCTCCTAGTCCTTACAAAATCTCACCAGAATCAATTTCATGATCTAGAAAAATTACTGAGGTTTGTGTGAAAAATCTATTTTTGTAACCAACATACCCAAATAATCACATTCATGAAATCCATTGAAGTCCTTTGATACCATTGGGCTAACAATACTCTGTCAGTGGAACTCCCATCACCACCCCACTGATAGCTCGATAGGGGCAATTCATATCCTTACATTGGCGTAATATCCTTCCATTGCCGTAGCTCTGGTGCATCAATAGAATGAATGATGAAGCTCCCTCGATAGCTCAATATAATCACGGGGTATCAAAGTATAACACTTATAGATGAAGTTGGGATGCATCGGGGTAACATTGTTTGATGTCTTACCAATAGATCGAAAGAAAAACACTTATCAGTGGAGAAGGTGGCCATCGGTGGAAAATTAACCAAGGTCCCAATGATATAGCGATGAATGATTACTACTAGTTGATGTGATGTCAAAAGCATCATCAAGATATTTAACATAAATGCTCTCCCCAATGACAAGATTGAAGTAGGTGGTATATTAATGAGCCAGAACAGAGGTGAATTGCACCACAAATTAATCATACAATTTGCAAAAACCAAAAAGGCTATGCTAAGGGCAGAAGTAGAAAGGACAAAACTCAGAGTTCTCACGTAGTGAAGCTAGGAGAAGCAAAAATTCACGTAAGTACTCCACTCTTAGCTAGAAAGTTGCATTATTTCAGAGTTTGCAATGGAAGAAAATGTGGAAAAACTTAAGCCAAAGAAACAAAAAACTAAAAAGAGGAATTTAAACCAAGACTTGATAGATTAGTGTCCAGGGTTAGGGCCAAGACCTAGAAGAAGTGTTCAAGCAAGTAAATTGTTAGATAAACTTAGGGGTCTTGGGGATGTTTGGACACCACACCGGGGCTATGAGATTTTTATGTATCACTACAAAAAACAATTCAGATTTCAACCAGTCTTTAACCCATGGAGACTGAAGTTAGGAAGACTTGTGGTTCCAAACATGTTCATCAACGTAGAATTGGTGAAAGCTTTGGCCAGTTGGTATAATTCTAAGAAAAGAACTATCCAATCACCAAATGGGGCCGATATGCTTCTTATCTCCCAAGACCCAATCTCTAATGTATTTCAGTTAGAAGGTCCCATGAACTTTCCATTCACCATTAGAGACTTTTTGACAGAATACCGTTGCATGGATACTAGTTACAAGAGATGGAAGCTAGCTTTGCATAGACCTAAGAATGAGAAAGGTCAACTCATAAAATTTTTGAGCAATAAAAACCCTCCATTTCATATAGATTTGTTTGAAGAATACTTCCAATATACCTACTACTCAGTTGGTCATGTCTTGGGAATTGAGGTTCCACCACTTATGTCTATTGCACCGATGGTTCTAGCAACTGATATACAAAGAAAAGATGCTAGGTCATTCAACTATGCAAACTATTTGGCGAATTCCCTAAATCAAGGGCTTGGAAGAATAAAAAACAATAGTGATTGCATAAATTTCAAACACCATTCCTTGTTAATGCATTTACTTTTATATGAGGGACATGCTAGAAATGTGTGGGGTAAAGAATTAAGAATCAAAGACACAAATAAATATGGAAACTTTAAACCTTTACAGATGTGGATTACACTATGGGATAGTCGATGTGATAGGTCTCACTATTTATATTTTGAAGAATATTTTGTTAAACCATTAATGAAGTTGCTAGGCTATTCATATGATCACAATTTATCCCCTGAGGTGTAGAGATTTTTGAGACCAAAGGAAAACAACCTGAGAGGCAAGGTGAACCATAATTGGGGACACTGGTATTCCTTCTTCGATTGCACAATAATAAGGATTTATGGATTTGAAGGGGTTCGACATTTGCTACCCCAAGTGGTTTCTAACATAGTTGCTTATTTGGAAATAGAATGACAATTAGCAAGGTCTGATACTAAACATCTCAAGAACAATCACTCTTGCCTAGCACTCTTTGTTTTGGAGATTTCACAGTATGTGCCATTGAAGGATATGAAAAAAATGATGCTAAATTAGATCATTACAACCTTCCTCTTGGGTATGAAAGAAAGAAATTTGATGTAGAGGGATTTATTCATCAAGCAAGATTAACTCAAAATTTGTCAGGGTATGAGCATTGGTTTGGACTTGATGATGTAATAAAGAACCAAGATGAAGCTTCCATTGGTGAGAGAATGGCTTCATATAATAAAGTTGTGCTTGTATAGGAATGGAAGAGAAAGAATGTCCCATCATATAGAGAAGAATTTTCTGATATACAAGATCCCTTGGCTAGGATTGAGCAACTTATTGCTCATATGAATGAAATAGTAAAAGATGTGCCCTCATATGTTTTTGATACATCTCATACGAGTTACACAAGAATGAAGGTTGAGGATGTGGATCCTTTGGATCACATATCCTCACAACCCACCCTTGATGTATGTTTCTCCACTGACAATAGTGAAGAGGAAGTGATGAGGAGAGTGATGGAGAGGAGCAACCAGTGGAACAAATAAAGGCCCCTGTGATTACACAATATGAGCCCCCTCAAGAGCTTGTAAAATTTGAAACATTAGATGAGTTATCTGATGACATTAGGGTCAAGGCTGGTCATGAAATCACTTCAGATAATGATTTTGTTAAAAATATCAAGTTCAAATCATTTGTCTATGAGTATAATGGGAAGAAAATAAGACAAAAGGAGCAAGACATTACTCTTGAAAAGGAAGTTGATGCCTTAGAAGAATTGAAAAAGGAAGTTGACAGGGAAATGCAATCCATCACTCCTGAAAGAGGTAGAGAATTAATTCAAGAGACTGGGGTACTACTTCTACTAGGATGGGACATGAGCTTAGCAATTGTGTTCAACAGTTTCAGAAAAAGAGGGGATGCAACAATGAACTTATTAGAGGAAGCTAGTGATAAGATATATTTAGGGTCTGGATACAATCCAGATGAGGATGCCTTGCTTATTTGGTCACTACACCCTCATGAGAAGAGGCCGATAGTGATTGACAATCCTAATCAAGTATTTGGACACCTTTTGGTCAAAAGAGTTGCAGACACTAATCTCTTAGAAATTGCAGAGCTAAATGTCAACGTGGAAAAATTCACTAGAGCACAAATTGAGAAATTGGTCAAAGAGAATGACAAATTGAAAAAATAGTTATCACATCAAATGGAGAAGTCATCTTCCTCTTCTACTATAGAATTGTATGCTCCATGGCTTGAAAATGATAAGAGAGTGTTAGATTCATTAGATGATGCAACCTATTGGAAAAATTCCCATTTGAAAGCCCAAGAAAAGTGTAAAACAATGGAAAAGGAGGTGAAAATCATTAAGTACAATGCTGTGTTTGAGATAATCAAAGAGAGGTTCAATAAGCTGCTAAAGAAAGTTGATGATTATTGGGGTGTATTTAAGCAAATAAAATCAACACTAGAGGAGAATGTCTGGTTACAAGGAAGAATGATTGATAAAAAGAAGGAACTTCTGGGTAAACAAATCCTGAAATACCAAATAGTGCAAAGATATAATGACTTGGTGACATCCCACAACTAATATCAAGAAAGACTCGAAGAAGTCCTCGGTTGTTTTAATTTGGTTCTTGTACTCCATGATGATATAGGGAATCTTCGAGAAAGGGATGATTGGAAAGCATAATTTATAGAGTTTCTAACAATTACATTGCAGGAGATCAACGATGAGGATATGGTCTTGCAGAATACTCATAAACAAATTGAGAAATTCATGCACATAGAGTATGATATGAAGGAGGTTATATCCAATGCCAACACTCATGCAGAATAGGGGTACATTGATCACCTCTCAACTTTCAATCTATTTATAAATCGAGTAGTGGATAATTCGGGCACAACTAAGCAACAGTCAGAATCAATCGGTGGTAATGATGTGGACCCTATGATACAATAAAAGATTTGAACAGGTCTTAGATGACCACAAGATTTTACTCAGAGATTAACAGATTGGTACACATGTTTATGATTGTGTTAGTTTCTTAAATTAAGTTCAAAATAATTTTTTGTTATCAAGAGTCGTGTCTTTTGGTTTGAAGCTTGTTGCCTCTCGTGTATTTAAGAGAGACCAGGACCAAAAGAAGGATATAGGAGAAGATAGTAGGTGAATAGGGATAGATAGACAACAAAAAGCTTCCATAATGTTTCCATTTTAAAAGACTATGTTGCAGATATAATTTTGAGGAAATCGATGAAAGATCTCTGATTTTGTGGCTTTATATTGGTATCAATTATTTGTTGAAAATATTCAATTATCTGGTTGTCTCCAGTTTAATATTTCCTTATTATTTAAATTGGTATATCAAGTATATATTCAATTTATCAATGCAAATTTGCTGTTCGATGGAGGAGCATCTATTTTCCTCAGACATGCAAAATTTGTCATGTTGCACTATATTTAGCAATTTTGCAAAACTTGACAAAAATGACCCACAACAACTTTTGATAGTTTGCAATTTTACAAGTTTTTTGCAACTTTGTCTCTTTTACCCAATTGACTCTAAAATCATCCTAATTCATAATGAATGGTCTCACAAGACCTAATTAACATAAAATGACCTCCTCAAATGCTAAAATGACCTACTAAGATGCAATGGCCTTCAAATTTGAAAATGGAAGCTTAGGTGCTCCTGCACCAACATTTATGCTAAATGTAGGATCATAGGAAAGGCACTTGAAGTGTTCAAAAAAATGCCTCAAAGAAATGTGGTATCATGGACTACAATAATTCTAGGATATACATAAATTAGATATGTTGAAAAGGCTTTATAAACTTTAAAGCAAATACAATTTGTAGGTTGTTCCAAAACAACGTATGGTGAATTTGGGACATGTTTTAGAAGTCATTAAAGGGTATCTAAAAATGGTTTTATATCTTGTCTACAGTGCTTGAGGATTCAAGGAATTGAGAGATTGAAGCCTATTTTTTGTGAAATTTGTCTAAGTGAGGTTGAATGGTGCTCTTGATTGCTATCAGGATTCATGTTGGAGAGGCCCATGCTAACAATATAGACCTTTTTGGTAGATCAATATATGGATATTGAACCCACCATGCTAGTCTACCAAGATTATGGGACCATTATCCAATCATCAAACAAACAAGATCAAATCACTTAAATGAAATATAACCTCCTATAACAAGTCAATTAAAAAATATAATAGAAAGGTGAAGGTAGAGGCAAAGTTCTTAGCCTTCACATAAATTTGATGAACTAATTTGCAATTAACGCAACTCAAGAACTCAACCAAGGTAGCAAAGAATTAAAAATCCAATGGGGGCAAGGAACCAATGCTTTGGAAAAGGATTTAGCCAACCACATAATAGGTGGGAGCACATTATACTAGATAAAGCTTATGAAAAATAAGGTGGGGGTAGTCAGTTCCATTTTGTGTAATGTGGTAAGTCATATAGGTAATGCTGTGTCATGCTAGGGAACTCTTATTGGAGGTTCTAAATGATTTTCCTCTTTTTTATAAGATTGTGTTGGCAGTGCTGTCTGGATCATAGTTGTTTGGTGGGATTCCAAACCCAGACAATGAGGTGCAGCTATGGAAATCTCATAGAGAGAAGCTACAAGCTACCATTATGATTTTTCTAAGCGAATTTATATCAAAGTCTTGCTTAGGGTGGCTTAAGACATGTGTAGATGATATTCTCTCTACAGATAGGCTTGGGGGAAAGTATTTTCTTGATCTTGTGAAAGATGGCAAGGAACTTCGAGAGAATGAGACATTGATCAAAGAAACATTGGATAGTCTGGATGCATTTGAAGGGAGCTTGGAGTGGCTAAAGATGTTTTTTGGTTCAAATGTTGAGTTTCCATGGCAATGCGTGTGTGAGATTGTTTTGAAGCACTCAAAGAGTCTATGGGATGAACTTTTTGAAAGCCTATTTGTTAGTAGGATGAAGCAAATAATAGCTGATGGATTTGTAGATTTGTGTGAGAGAGTTAAGGTTGGTAAATTCCTTGAAGTTACATCTCTAGAAAGTTACAAAGATGTTGAAACCCATTTGCACAAATTAATTACTTTTGAGGGCTGGCTTGTCATGGGAGGGGACCTAAAATTGTCAATTTACCTGGGTTGAGTTTTAGATTTATGATGACAAATGATGAAGACTGCTTTGGTCACCTTAACGCTTATTTTGGAACTGAGGTTAGTCAAATAAAAGATACCATAGATGAGGGGTCCAAGAATATTCTGGAAGACCTCCTAAGTTTTCTTCATGCACATAAATCTCCTTCAAGGATAAATGATTTAGAACCTTATTTGCAAGAGCAATGCTTCCATTTTATCTCAAAATTGATTGTTGAGATTGAAGAACATCTTGCACATCTTTCAAAATATCTCTATCAAGAAATGAAAAATGAGGAGATGCCAAAAAAAATGAACAAGGATACAATAGAACCAACAGTTATAGTGGAAAGGGCACTTTTCTTAGGAAGGCTTTTAGTTGCTCTTTGTTTTCATTCATCTTCCCTTCCACTAGTTCTTGGCTCGTCTCAGCTCTAGTTTGTCAAGAACAAAGCTTCAGTTTGAGGGAAAGGATCTTCGAATTTCAGATATTCCAGTACTAATTTTGATTACCCTCTTCTAGACAGTTCTGGAAGACAAATACTAATGAGAGGGGTTGGCTTGAAGCCTGATAAAAATAATAGCACCAAATTGAATAAACTGAGAAGAACTATGCACAATCTTTGTATCAGAGCTCATAGAATGTGGATATTGTGGATAACTAAAGAGCTTTCAGGCATTCTCACAAGAAATCTAAGGGAGGATGATTCTTTATCCATGAAAACTCCTTTGAAGGCCTGTATTCTCATTTGCATTGCATATTTTGTTTGCAGTGGCTTATGGAGTTGGTTTCATTTCCATGATTCATCTAATCACTAATCTCTTCTTGTAGTTCTCATGAGATTTCTTCTAGTTCTGATTTAAGTCATGGTTTGTATATGAATATATTAATAACTGAATGGGAATAAAGCATCTAGAGTAAAGAGCTACATTTGATTCTTTCAGTCACTTCAAACTCTTTATTGCCCAATAAATGGAAAAGACTAACATGTGCCATTTCAACCCTTCCAGTCCATATTAATCATGGAGATGTAATATGTAAGTATGCAGAAAAGTATCAAAGGGGAGCCAAAAAGTTAGAGATTTTCATAGGGCCTATGAACCAGCTCTTGTTGCTTTTATATGAAAATATTGCTGTTTGTTCTCTATTTATAATATCTATTGGCATCATTTGGGAAATCCTTTTTTTGGGAATTTAGTAAGAGTTCTCAAAAAAAGTAGGATGACATCTATTGTACAATTGAACTAATGTTCCAATGCACTATAAATGTTAAACCCATACCATCCCTGCACTCCTTTCATTGTACTCTACATGGTTGATATAAGAAGAGCCACTTTTCACTTTATTATTGTTCATCCTTTTTCTTTACGTGCTACTTTGTTTTTTACACTCAACTTCAAAAGTGATTTGCATGCCCCCTCAGAAAGTGGAAGCTAATTTTAAGAGTTCAAATTCTAAAATTTGTATAGACAACTCAATCTACATGTCCCTTAATATCATTTTTATAGATAAAAGTAAGTTCTCCTATGAACTATGCAATTTGATAGTGGAAACTTAAAAAAAAAAAAAATCACTTTTAACATCTCATAATGGAAAATAAAAGAATAAACAGACCTCAATTCCAAGTTCTCTATATAAATCCTTAACTTCTGCAACACAAGATGTATCTACTTTTCCATAGTTAGCCTAAAAAAGAACATAATCACTGTTAGTCAACAAGCAGCTAGTAAAATTATTAAAAAGAATGGATCATATGGATCATATGGCCTGACTGCGTACAAATTTGAAAAGTAAAATTAACTAAAACCATGGAAAGTGACTTACCACAAGCTTTTGCACAAATTGTGTCCAATGTAGAAAAATAGGCAGAGGTTGCAATCCAAAATTAGGCGTCGTGCTTTACTTCTCCATTTTGGCCGGCTACCTTGAAAATAAGGTTTTGACTCACTGCTCCATTTTGGCGGGCTACATTGAAAATAAGGTCTTCATGAAGGTTTTAAGTATGCTTATTAAAATGAAAATTATGCTTATAAAAAAAAATTGGTCCTTTTTCCTCTTAGATTATTTGGTTGCTTATTCTTATCTTTTGTTTTTTCTCTTCCTTTTGCTTATTTTTTTGTTTTGCAAGGTTTTTGGGTTTTAGTTTTTTAGGTTCTCTTATGGTTTTCGTTAATTTTTATAATTTGGTGGTTTTTCGTCAATTTAAAAGAAACTTTGGTGTTCATATGATGACACCACAAAACAAAATATTTATTCCATAAAAAATATTTATTAGTAATTTTATTTGTAATATTTTATTATTAATTATGTTAGGCTACGATTGAAAATAAGGTCTTGACGAAGGTTTTAGAGTATGCTTATTAAAATGAATATTATGACCAAGATTTTATTAATGAGCACATTTATTTATTTAGTCATTTAGTTGTGATTTTACCCAATGACCAAATTAGTCATTTATTTTCTAAATACTACTAGTGTTAGTCACGTGACTAAAATTTTTAGTCACGTAATCATTTATTTTCCAAATTCTAGTAGTGCCAGGTTGGTGGAATAGACTACTCAAGACAAAAAGGGAAAAGATGAATTGAAAATTCAAGTCAAAGTTTTAACTAAATATTTGAAGTTTGTCTTTGAAATCACTCCTCAACCTATCACCCAAGCTAAATCCTCTTTTGATCCAACATTAGCAATTAGAAAAGAGGTGGTAAGTAAGATACAAAACTACAAGATATTTGGAAAGGCTATATGTGAATGGATTGAAATCATTTTGAATAAAGGAAAGTAATTTATTTTAGTATGCAAAAGGTGCATCAAAATACATACATTTTGAGGTTGGAAGTAGAAAAGGACATCGCTTCAGCTAAAAAATGAAGACACGGTGTGGAACAATACTTTAGGTGAACTTAGGGGGATGATAAATACGAGACTTGAGAAACTGGTTAGTGAGAAAATTATTCCCAATGTTGTTGATAGCCACTGTGAAATGTGGAAACAGATGTGGAATGGAAGCTCTATGTGGTTAAGTAAAGCTTATAGGAGTATGGTAAGACAATGACATAGTGAAATACAATTAATGAGGAGGTCTACAAGAGTCTATCTGTGCTTGATCTATAATTTTTGGGAAAAGAGGGAAGTAATGATGAAGATGTAAAGGCTCTGAAGGAGAATTTTAAAAAAGATGATTGATAATATCACTAATACTTGACCTTTTGATGTTGAAAGTATCACAAAATTTAGTGGAGCTAATTTGGTCCTATTTCAATCGACTAAGTGTGCAACTGTTTATGAGAGAAGGCTCAAAGCAAGATGAGACAATAAGGCAATCTGAAAGCTTTGAGTTGGGAAGGTTACTATTTCTCAGCATAAAGAGATGCCACCTACCATAAAATATTTTCAATATTTTTAGAAGAGGATTGCCACATCATCAGTCCAATCAACCAAGCAACCTGTTGATGAAGCGCCATTGTCATGACCTTTTAGTTACTTTCTTTATTTTATGGTTATTTGAAAAGACTTATTTTTGGCCAGTTATCTTTAAAGAAGTGGTTACTCATCTGCTTATATATGCTTGTAATTAAGACAAAGAAACTCTCTTGACATTTTTGAAACTTAATATTTTCAATTTCAATATAGAATGGTACAATGAAACCCCTATTCATTTGTGTGCGTTTTGTTTTATGGAGATAATTTGGATATCTTAAATTTGTGTGTTTAAGTTATTCTCATTCAATTATTATATTCTTGTGTGAATGTGTGGCTGATTTATCTCTATAATTTGTTTCATTCTTAAGTTATATTATATTGGAATTTGCTTACTTGTACATTAAGTGGTATATACTAGTCTTTATGCTAATGAATGTGATATCTCAATTCTCATTGCATTTGGTGTCAAAAAGTTTTTTGGTATTGGGTTTACCCGCCTTTACTACTTTCAAGTTAAAAGCTTATAGCTAATTTATTTTTAAAGTTTTCTTGATATTTTATTAAAAATTTAAGAGGGAGAACTGTACCTCTGTGTAATGATGAAAAAGGTCCCCCTAACTTAGCCTTAATTTCATGTTGTAATATGCCTAACATATTCACATTAGGTCTTAGGCCCTTGTGAATTAAAAGAGCTTAATGGTACCTTGCTAAAGTGTTGTGAAGTGTTGTAACTCACTTTCACACTTTTCTAAGGTCTTATTAATTAATTACACAATAAATCTCTTTTTAAATTTAATCTTGCCTTGTCTAAAGTGTTGTAACACACTTTCACACTTTTCTATGGTTTTTATTAATAATTGGGCTCTCTTATGCTTTAATTGGCCTTATTTTGCATCCACAAGCCCCATTTAAGGCATCTTTTCGAGGATAATCCTGACACAAATCATTACCCAATCATAATTTAGGTGTTTTAGGCTTGAATGACCCAGATTTAGTGATATGGGACTCATTCACAACCTTGAGCGAATGAGTTCTGTTAAATAAATATTTGAGCAGCTCCCTTCGGGTTTATCTTTTTGTATTGTGTGTGCGCCAGCCTATGCCTCACCGAGTTTTCTCAACTTTTTTATCAAAGTTTTGATCTGCCGCTTTGCGCATCTACTCTTCGCAGCTTCGGGTATCAGCATTCTTTTCGGATCCTGGGAAACTCCATTGTGCTTCCACGTGTCGTGGTTACGGGATGCTTTTATTTCTTGTTTCCTTGAGGCCTCATCGGGTTGCAAAATGCTTCAACGAAGCCTTCATTCCTAAAAGGTGTTGGCGAACCCCACATCTTGCTACGTGGCAATCGTTCACAAATCTTTCAATGCAAGGATGAAATAGCAACCACAGGCAGCGAAATGATGCCACACGTCTTGTACGCCTGGCTGATGGAGCGTTCCCTTCACTGTGATAAGGTTCTCAGCCCATTCAACATGTGTTGCATTTTTGCAAATCCTCAACAGCAATGGGAGAAGGGTTCATGCAGGTAGTGAAAGGCTGCCATGTGCCTAACGACTGATCTGTTATGCGGGCGATAAGCCAGATGAACTAAATAATGCTATTAGTTGCTACTTGTCATAATCATTCGCAGCGATGGATGACACTTGTTTGATTGAGCCTAGCTGGGATCACCGCCATCATTGCAGAGGATGCACTTGTGCCCGAGAGGACTGGATGCTATGTTCTGACTTGATCCTGTTGTAACGGCCTTGAGAATATTCCATATCAGGCATCATTGCGGAGGATTGCAAAATCTTTTCTGTTATTACTCTCTGAAGCGGTGGGAGGTTTTTCCTACTATATATACTTTCTCTGTTAATGAGAAATGGTCTGGAACTAAGGAAAAACATGCTGGTTTTAGTAAAAAGATGCCAGACCTTTATTACTATTTTAATTTAATTACAAAACTCTCAGACTGTGCCAATTGTTCGACCTCTCTGTTTTTCATGTTATTTGATTAAACTGTGAACTGTGCTCTATATTGTCTTGACACTTCAATTGAAGAACTTCTATATATGTTGGATGCAAGTTTGCTTACCTAGATCATGTCTAATGACTCTTCTTGGTAGTGAGAATGTATGCTACGTTATTTTATGTCAATAAATGAATTATCTATGCTATAATCTTAAGTCTCTGATGTTTTGGAACACAACAACACCATTCAGGCCCTCAAATCTATGATTTATTGTGCCCATCATTAAATCTTGGCACATCGCCTTAGGTTAGATTTTATTTTATTATATCCGCTTCCTTTTCCCTTTCCAAACCACATTAGAGAAGAAGCCGACTTCTCTAAAAATCTGGAGGTTACTCAATTTAGCGCAAAAGGTCCCCCTTAAACTGAGTTTTCCATTAGACTCTGTTACCTCATCAAATTTTGGTGTCAACAATTTGTTTCTTTTTCTGGCACGCCCGATGGGACCCGAGCTTAATGAAATTGCATTGTAGAAGGGTGTATGAGCCATTGGCCTGTAGCTAGATCCCAAACTATAGGTAACCCAAGTTTACTAGTACCTCTGCTAAGGCCAGTCCAGGTCGCTAATTAGCTGGTAACTGTTCCATTCCCACCACCCTTTCCTCTCACAATGTTGCCGACCGCCAACAGAAATTACGTAGCATGGGTTGTCAGAAGTCCCCTAGTAGCCCCGGTAGCTCCCGCTGTCTGAGGCACTATCCCGATTTCGGCCATGAAAGCTATCCCCAAATTTGTCAGAGACAGCTCAAAAACGCCAGCAAAATATTTGTAGGATGTGGTGGACATATGTCTGGTACATAGTATTACAGCGTAGAATGTTGAGGCTCCTCGCCACGTCTTTCAAAGGCAAGGCTCTGGATTGGTACCAAACATTGACTCCTAATTCAATTCACACTTGGGATGAGCTCAGAGATTGATTCTATGAAAGGTTCTTGAATGACGGAGATCATTCTTCACTATATTACCAGCTATCCATCATAAAATGAGCCCCCCAGGAGGCTCTGACGGAATTCAATGCCCGATTTCACACAAATTGGCATAGGTTCCCTATTACCATCCGCCTGACTCCCGAGTTGTCCTTTATATTTTATCTAAAGTCCATCAATTCTGACATTTCCGTGATGATCAAGTCTTTGGGAGGAGCTACTCTACCAGATGCTTATGGTACCGCTATCAAAGCTGAGAATCATTTGATAGATTACAGAAAATTGCCTCCTCGACCCATTATGCCGATATTTCCTAAAATATCGATCTCCGCGCAAGAGGTCGCGTCGACTAGTGTGCCAACAACTACCCAGTTAATGTACTCATATGCGACTGCTCCTGAAATTGTGGCTTCTACATCAAGATCTTCCAAGGATGAAATAAGCGACCTCAAGGAGATGTTGCGAACCATGGAAAATGACATAACGACTCTTAAGCAGAACCAAGCAACATCTCTGTGGCTCACATATCAAAACTATCAAGGCAGGCGGTCTACTTATCAGCAAAATCAATACCAGGGTGCGCCTCGCACTAATCCACCAATGCCGACTGCAAACCAAATGGTCCCGGTGCCTTCTCTACTGACGAGTGCGTTGCCAAGCTCGATTAGAGAATTAATCGCAGGGAAAAACAAACTTATTGATGACATCAATCCGTGGTGTTTCCCCTGTAGTAATGCACATATGCCCCGAAACTGTCTGCGTGACAACCTACAATAGAAGGTGGTGGAGCAACGCAGCGAAGGCACAACAATAGAAAATGGAGGTTATGTATATGCCTCACCACAAATGGAGAGCACGGTCTTACCGCGCAAATGCAAGGAATGTATTTAGAACAAGAATCAAATATTGCTCCTGATCATGCACTTTTCTCTTGGATGGAAGAAGAAGAAACACTATTTTCTAATGACACATTCATATCCAAAACACCACAGGTGTAGTCTGAATATAACACATGGTCAAAGAGGAGATTCACCGGTGAGCCAGTTGTTTAACATCTGAACAACCCGCAACTCAGAGGTGCATCCGATCAAATTCCTAGTGCTTCAACCGCCCCTTCACCTTCTCAACCACAGAAGGAGATTATTATAGTAAGAACCAAGGAGCAGAAATATTTGAGTTTGCCACCTTTTAATGTGGTAGAGCAATTGAAGAAATCATCCGCTAATGTGTTTTTGTGGGACATTCTAGCTATACCGGAACAAAAGATGCTATTACAGAAGGTGCTTCAAGAAGAGATCAACCTGACATCAATAGAGCCGTTTGCTAGTGCAGAGGTTGTTTGTCACATTCCACCAGCAAAGGTTCTTACAAACAATACAAAGGAATCTCCTATCGAGGACAGAGGTAGGTCGAAACCTCAACCCTTCTTCTTGACTCTCATTATAGGAAAAAATCTATTACACAATGCTATGATTGATTCTGGCGCTAGTACAATGGTTATGCCTAAATAGATAGCTGAAGCTTTGGGACTCAGCTATGAACATATGAAAAGAGGGGTGATGCAGCTTGATGGAAATAAAGTTGAGACTGTAGGTGTCATCAAAGCACTTCCTTTAATTCTATTTTCCTGCCCTAGTATCACAGTCCTGCAGAACACAGTGATTATAGATGTTCCTCCCATGTTTGGTCTCTGTCTATCCCAAGAATTTACTTCAAAAGTGGGTGGATACCTGTCCTTGGATTGGTCACCTCTGATACTTAGGACCAAGCATGACGCTAAAATGAAGATAGAATCAGAGGCTTTGCATTCTAAACATGTGGCGGATGAGGCCTTGATCAATTTTGAAGTAGCGCATACCTTTATCACCAAGCAAGAAATGTATTGCGTTGATTTGCTAGAGGAGGAGAAGGTGAGCGAAGATCGGAATGATAAAGAAGATGCTCTATTGATTGAACACATAAACAATGATCCTTTCGACAATTATCATGCTATAGGATTGGGCACGTATGTAATTTATGATGAAGACTAGGTGCTACCGAGGGTCGCCAAAGAATCTGAAGATAACCAAGAAAATGAGCTATGGACACTATACTTTGATGGAGCAAGAAGCAAAGTAGGTGCTGGAGTAGGGGTATATCTAATATCCCCGCAAAATAAAAAATGGTTGAGGCCTTTCTGCTTTCATTTCGCCTGTTCAAACAATGAGGCTGAATATGAAGGGTTAGTCCAAGGCCTAAGCCTTGTGGAACAAATGGGAATTAAGCAATTAATTGTGTTCGAAGATTCTGAACTGGTAGTTAACCAGGTCTGAGGAATTTCTGTAGCAAAAAATATCCGCATGAGATCCTATCGGCACTGAGTCTGGGACCTGATTGATAGTTTTGAAGCTTTCAACATCTAGACCATTCCTCGAAGGAAAAATAGCGATGCAAATCACATGGCTGTGATTGGTGCTTAGTTTGATCCTATTTCTGACCTGCTTCAAAATGAACATTCAGTACGGGTACTAGTCTGACTAGCGATCCCCGACAATGATCAGAGCTGGAAAGTCTTTGAAAGTGATGAACATATCGCCTCGTTTATCCAGCACTCAGGGGAGTTCGCTGATCAGCTTCAACCAAAGATCGTTGAGGCTTATGAGGGAAAAATTATGTAGCCCAAATCTAATAAACTCTCGAAATGATTGGTTACTCTTGAAAACTTTTTTGATTGTAATGATGCCCAAAATGATAAGCGGAAGTTCTTCGCGGACAAAACTAATTATGAGGACCTTCGGGTCTCCGATGGTAAGAATCTCTGAGTCAGAAGAAATGTCCTGCACCATGATAAGGAAAGGCTCATCAGTTTCTGCAAAAAATATGGAGTGGTGGCTTGGTCCTATGATGATATGGAGGGTTATGATCTTGGCATCATTCAACACACTATTGAGCTAACAAAAGTGTTGATGTTCAAAACAACACAACAACATTAAAAAAAATATCACTATCCTATTTCTCCTGAAAGAGAAAGATAACATATAGCAATCTAACTCCCAAGGTCCTGGTAGTTGGTTCTCAACAGTGCTGATGTTGTTCAATGGTCAATGTGATTTTAATGTTCAAGGGGCCTTTGCTGGTAATAAAGAACAAGAATGCATAACATCGGGTAGTCTACATTTGGGGGGGTTTTAAACAAAATAAAAAAGATGAAACAAAGCTTTGAATCAAAGAAATATGAATAAAATCCTTATGTATCCAGACATGTAGATTGACAATGAGTGTTCATTCTACCTAACCACAACTACAACAAGATGCAATCCATAGAATCAACTACACTACTGCATACATCCGTAATGCTAATTCAAATATCATCAACTTTCACTAACCTTACTTCAAACTAATCATTCACTTATCATTCAAAACACAGATGAAATGAAATACCATAACAATCTAATTCACAGATAATCCAATGACATGACTTTGAATCTAGTTCCTTCTCTTGACTTTCATAAAAAAAAGAACAATTAAGCACAACAAAACATTGGCGTATGGATTAATCATATATCATTAACCTTATCCAAAAATGGATCCAAACTTTAAAAGTCTTGACATGAAAAAATATGAGAACTTGTAAAACTGAACTTTTTACTAAATTGTTCAAAGTATCTTTCTAAAACATTAAAAAAAATCCTAGATCTAGCTTCTATCTTCTATTCTCAAGTGGCTAATCTTTCTTCAATTCGCTTAACTTTACAAAGTAGATTCTAATAGTACATATAGAGTTCCACATGCATGAATTTCTCAATCATTAATCCAGATCCACAATTCATGAGTCAGAACTGAACATAGAAGTGGACCTAAGAACCCCTTTTCAAGGCTGATTACATCATTGTAAGAAGGAGAATCTGATACTCCAAAAGGAAGATGAAACACACACGGATCAGACTTAGAGTAGAGCATATGTCCATATCCATAGAAAGAGGAGAAGAGAAAATTAAGTGTGACACCAAGAGTCAATTACTTTTGCACTGAATGCTCTTGAACGTACTTGTCATAACTGGAGAAAATCTGCTGAAGAGTATCCAAATCTGGCCCATCCAACCAAGCACTTTCAAATTTAACTCTTTCAAACTCTATGGAAACCAAACTTTGCATCTCCTTTAGCTCGATCAGCTCCTTTCTGGCAGTTCTTATCTCCTCATGGATATCCATAAATTGATCTAGCAATAAACTCTCCATATCATCTCCCTTTTCCATGATTTCCTCAAACTTGCCCCTCCATTTCTCCCTTAGTCTATCAAAAGATAGGCCTTCTTTGTTTGAGGACTCTATCTTGATTATAACGGCCACAACTGCCTCTAACTCAACCATTTGTTGATGCAAGTCCTTGCTCATTTCTCAGACTTCTTCTTGATGTGTATGCATAGCCCTAGATTTATATCTTATGATACTCGTAGTCTTTTCCAAAAAATCTTCATTACGTTGCTCAAGAATTGAATATTCTAACAACGTGGATTTAGGCACTTTGCTGATATCCTTTAGCCTTTTAACATATTCCCTGTATTCACTATCTTGCTTGTCCAAATCCCTACCTTGTCGGTCCAGATCTTCTACTAAGTCGAGAGCAGCTCCATGAATCTTAGAGCCTTCAACAAGAATATCATCAACCTCCTAATTAAGCTTATTCAACCATTTATTCATCATCCCCACCTTGCTTTTCATCTGAATCAAATCATCAACTTCCCTCTTTGTTAACAACACTAGGGATTCAGGAGGCGCAACCTGTTGAGAAACGAGACTAGAAACATCCTTTAAGAAACCATGAAACTGATCCAACTAAGCCTTAAGCTCATCTTCCCTTTGCTTGTCCTTGATCATCCAGGTTTTGGTCGAAGAGGCCACAATATCAATCAAACTCATTTGTTGATTTCTTGTAGGCTTCCCCAAATTTACTGCTCCCAACTGATAATCAGTTATTTTCATGTCATCGGGGTTCTTCTCCATTACAGGAATGGCACATTCAACAATGATCTCTCTAGCCTCAATAAGCCTCATGGAGTGAAGAACCCAAGACTTTTTCTTTGGCTTCTCTTTTCCAATCTCGTTCATCATTGCTTCCTAGTTCAACAGCTGTGGTTGAACAACTGGTTTTCTCTCCATATCCAATTTTAGCCAAGTTGGAGCAATAGGGGTAGTGGCTGCCTGGGCTGAAGAGGAAGTAACAATGGTGGAAGACATGGGTTGCAACAATGTAAGCTTTGGTTGAGAATCAACCTCCTACACATTTTCCTCCTGCACATTTTGTTGATCAACTTGCTCCCCTTCCTGTGCTAGCTTTTCGGCTTCCTCTCTATCCTTTTGATCTTGTAGCCTCCTAGCCTCCAGCTTCTGCCTTAAGCATTCTTCTTCTTCTTTCCTCTTTTCTAACATTTCATCATGCCGCTTTTTCAATATTTCAACATAATCTCAGGCTTCCTTGGATTTCTTTACATGTTTAGCCAGCTCAGTATCCTCCTTTTCCCTTTTCAAGTGTTCTTGCTCTTCCATTTTCCTATAGGCCTCCTCTTGTTCCTTGAGTTTAGCTTCAACAAATTCCTTTTCTCTTCTTTGCTAAGCTTTTTCGTCTTCAAGATCATGAATTTTCTGCTGCAATACCAACCTATCCCTTTCTTCTTGAAGCTTGAGTTCTTGCTCCTTTTGTTGTTGCTGTTGAGCTAACTCATCGGCCTTCACTTTATCTTCTAACTCCTTTTGCTTGGCCGCCAACTCAGATTGTGCTTTGGCCCCTTCTTCTCGTAGCTTAGCTGATGCCTCAGCTTGTGCCTTAGCATCGACCTCTCTTTTTGCCTCAAAGAGTTTCCACTGATCCTCTTAAATCAACATGTGTTCAGTGCCCACATCATCTGTCATATCCAAAGATGTTGATACATGATGCTCTTTATCCGAGGGAGTCTTTTCTGAAACTGTTTCTATATTATGTATCTCCACCTCATCCTCCATTTGCCTCAGGGCTTCTACTCCACCATGAAGAGCTCCCATTGATGATTGATGACCTAACTCCTGTGCATCAAAGGGCTGAGTAAGTGCCTCTTTTTCTGCAGATGTAGAAACAACCATCTCCGTAGTTGTTTCATCATCCTGAACCTCTGAAAAGTCTTGAGGAACCACCTCATCTTCTTGCTGCTTAGAAGGCAAAAACTCTAAGGGTTCCTTAGGTGCCACCCTCCTTTTTACCCTTTTGTACCCCTGGGTGGTACCAGCCTTCCTCTTCTTAGATGATGATGCCTCGACCTGATTAACCCTTAAACTCACCCATTGGATACTCCTATCGAGCACTGGTCTAACAATATGCATTATATCAATTGTCTCATCTGCACTCCAATCTACTAGATCAAGATCCTTAGTTCTAATATTATCTACATCATATCCTGGATCCAAAAATTTCCCATCATCAGATAATGTATCAAGAATATCTTCCTTTATCCCAAACTCAATCATGAGTGGGACATATATCCTGTCATAATTTTTCTTCCTAAGATCATAATCATCCTGTAAGTCCTCCCAAAAATCTTCCAATATATTGAAGTGCTTCTCAAAGACACTAGGGAGTAAAGCCCTCATCTTGTGCTTTGGATCATAGTACTTCCTAGCAGTGTACAAGCCCAACCTCAGATACATTAATTCATCACAAACAACCTTACCTACCTGAATGTGTGGACAGCAAAAGGCTCCTAGCCTCATTGGAAACTTGTGGCATCCAGTCTTATGTTTGTTGCTAAACTGGAGGTTTACAGCCAAGGCTTGATAAATAAATTCCATTAAGATGATTCTATCACCACAACACCTGGGTAGCGAACGGGGATGACCATTGAAGCCTGCTAACCTGAAGTAAGTGAATGTGGGGTACTGGATAAACCATTGTCCCCATTCATTCACAAAGGCCATTGCCTCCCTGCTAAGTCTATAGCCAACATCACCATTAAGTTTATTAATAATGACATAAAGAAAGGCATCATTTACCCTTCTATAATATTGCCTACATGCCTGCAAGGTGAGCTGGTTAAAATACTACCATACCTTTTTCTGTCCTTGGGCTTCTCCCAATATACCCACTGTTCAAAGTCCAGGAAAGATCCCCACTTGAGTAGCTGCATAGACTACATAGGAGGTCATAAAGAAACATTTGGTTTCTCTCACCCTTATCATCTGATTATGAATGCTATCAGACACTATCATTGACCAATCAAATTGTTGCATCCCATCCAAAATAGCTTGGATAAAAAGAAACATCCATTCCTTAAATAGTGAAGCATCCATCTTCCCGAACACCCTAGACAGGAACACGATTATATCTCCAATCTCTTTACTAAAATCCACCCTCTTAGGCTGGTCTAGAAGCTTAGTCATAGATTTCTTCTCCACTCTCATCCAAGTCTTATTCATGTAGAGTCTATTTCTCTCCTTGTTATCACTATAAAGCTTCAGATCCTCTGCCTCATTTAGTTGTCTAGGATTCTTGGGATCAGGCATATGAAATAGGAATTTGATCATTGGGGGTGTGAAGTCAATAATGACATTGCCCTTCACATCCATACACTGCCTAGTTGTAGGGTTATATGCTCCAACTGTTGCAAGAATCAACTCCGGGCATTGAACGGATAAAGGAAAATGTGCAACATGTGCCAACCCGGATCGAATAATCCTTTATGTTCTTGGTGTGACCTGCTCCTCAGTGAAAGTCTCCTCAAGCAATTCTTCATAGTTGAAAGGACCCAAATTGGTGTCAGTGATGTCAGTCCAATCAGAATCAATTTTGCTAGCTGTGAGGACGACCTCCCTATGCTTACATCTCAAGGTATATGGGAGCTGCTCCACTTTGATCTTCTTTGGCCTAGATCCCTGCCATGAAGTTTCCCCTAGTTGGCTCCTTTGAGAGGCCTCATCTGATACTCCTGACATCTCTTAATACCTGCAACAATTCCCTGTATTAGACAAACAAAGCGTTTAAGTTAGTCACTCATATAAACACTATTCCATCCTCCTAAGATGACACCTGCTCATACTATGCCTTTATCAGAGGCAGGACCGTAGAAGCATCAGGCATAAACAATATTTCTTATGAAGAGGTGTGGCCAGGATCAATAATGGATATGGAACAAAAAGTATATATATATGGACCAGACCAAGAACCGACCCTGAACACAGTCGGGGGCGGGACCAGATTGGTAACCGGACTAGAAACAAAATTAGCTTCCAAGTTTGACTTCCTCCCCAGATCCGATTCTGATAAACTGTGAGGTCAATGACGTCATAATAAGGAACGAGAGCCAATCTGGGCAAAGTCAGAGACGGGACGGGACGGGTATTGGACCAAAAACAAGAGTTAGTTTCCTAATTCAACTTCCTCCCCGGATCCAGTTTCGATAAACTGTGAAGTCAGTCATCAACCAAAGACCAAGAGTGGAATAAAAACAACTAATGAAGAGTCTTGAAAACATGATGGTCATATGGATAGCGAAACCCTAGGTCACATGGACCCCAACAGAAGACTAAAAAGAACCTAGCATAATTTAAACTACCAACAACTCCTCCATATGCAAGTCATTAAACCAAGAACAACCCATACCTTTTTCTAAAACCCTAACACGCCCACTACCCTATTTCCAAAAACTAGGGCACAATGAGAAATTAGTATGAGGAACCCGAAACCAAAGTGATAAAATTAGAACAATGTTTCAAAACAGAAAAAACATTAGCTAAGCAAGGAAACCCTTCAAAATCGCAACCCTAGTCAAAACTAGAGCATGACAAACGAACTCTGACGAAATTGACATCCGAACCAAACGAGAAAACAAAAATGACAAACGGAAAGGCAACAGAATAAAACAAAATAGGATGGAAAAAAGAAGAAGAAACAAACAGACATAACAAAACAACAAACAAAGACCAACTAAGCAAACAAATTCATAAAAAGAACCCTCCTGCAAAAACACCAAAATGACACAAGCGAAAGAACAAAACGAAAGAAAAAAAAACAAGGAACCTACCTTGAAAACGCTCCTTAAGACTAAACGGAAATTCGCTAAGATTCGCTCCGCAATTCACCCCAGTGATCAAATCAATTCTCTGAAGAGTTTCTTGGCCATAATTTGCTCAAACACTTGGTATAATAATAATAATGAGGTGGTTTAAGCATAATTACACCTTTAATCAACAGTTCGTGTGTGCAAACTGGTTGCATTTAATGCCATAAATGCTGTTGATCGGGGGCGGAGCCACCGACGCAAACAAGCAGTTAAGTCAAGTCAACGGAACATAAAAAGGAAGGCAGATGCGGAGCCGGGTCGGGAATGAGATAGAGAAACTAAACCAAGTTCCATATTTCACTTCCAACACCAGACCCAGTCCCGACAAAAAAAACAACCAAAAAAGAAACGACGATGGGGGCAGAGACAAAACTAGCACAAAACTTCATAAAGTTTGAAATTCGATTCCTGATCCAGTTTCGCGTCCACCCAAAAAGCAAGGGACAACACAAGAACAAGGGAAGTGGGACTAGAGAAAACATCGGACTCAGCCTGAACAAAGAGCAAGGAAGAAAAGAAAGCAGAAGCAGAGTCAGAACGGGAATACAAAATGGAAAATTGAAAATTCCCCTTTTGAGTTACAATCCTGGATCCGATCCCGCGAAAGTAAACAAACAAAATGCAAAGAAACGACCAACAAAAGGAAAAACAAACCCAAGTGTTAGTAAAAAACAACCAACACAACAAAAATGATGCAAAAGAGAAGGTGGAGTCGGAGTTGGGATCGTATCCTAACTAGGAACCTTGAAATGGTTCCATATCCTGATTTAGTCCTAGACCCGCCTCTGACAGAACAAAAGACAGACTTAGGAGTAAAAACAAAGAACTCATAAGACCCAACTGGACAACCAAAGACACCCAAAACAAAAGACAAAAAAATGGGGACCCATTTTTATTCCAATGCAAAACAAAAAAAATGTGGTGGTTATGCGAGGCATAGCAAATGGGGACTTGGCTGGGGAAAATGGTTTACCCATTTTTTTTTAAGATATTTGAAGAATTCAGTCACCCAAAACTTATAATTTATGAGACACATTAACTTAAGTGATTAGAATATTTAAGTAAAGTTGAGCTGGAATCTCAAACGTAGCACCAACATAAACTATTGCTTGAATCTAAGTGTGTGCATGCTTATGGTGCATCCTCCTTTATTTGAGATTTCTCCACACCTAGACAACTATATCTACGATCCAAGCTACATAGGTTGAGTTCTTTGAGTGTCGTGCAATGAAATCCTGGGTATTGCTCCGCTGCCAGTCAGGCGTCCATAGCCCCAATAGAGATACCTCTAGTTCTCTCAAAGCATTGCTCTACTGCCAGTCAGGCGTCCATAGCCCCGATAGAGATACTTGAATTACCCATTTAGTATTGAGTTTTCCTTCATTGTAGTGCTTCTTTATTTTCCTTTTTTTTATCTCTTTTACAGGCCTCACTTATTAAAATTCTTTTCAAACCTTCTCAATACAAAGACTTTAATAGTCTGAGATGTGGGTTGAGAACAACAGTGGATGTCATGACAGTTTTGTGGAAACAAATTTTTCACTTGAATCGAAGATATAATCACCCTGAGATGAATAGGCCCTTTATAGTCGGATGTTTTATCTATTTTGTGACAGATTTCAATGATAGTTCAGGAGGTTATCTATGGTATACCTTACTCCTAATAACCTTCAGAATTATGCTAAAATGACCACAAGGCATGAGCTTTAGAACAAAATCTTTTGACACATATACCCAAAAATACCTAAACCAATTCCTCTCCTAGTACCCACAACATTCTTTGAATAACAACCCCAATGTTTTAAGGTGGAAAGAAAAGAGAATCCCCAAAGAAGAAGAAGACAAAAATAGACACAAAACAACAAAGGAAAGAAAAAGAAAGAAAGAAATAACAAACCAACAAGGAACAAACAACCAAAAGGAAGCAAAAGGACCAGTAATTACACAAAATACATATATACAATCAGTTCAGAAACTCAAACCTTCATGAGCCGAAGTAATGCTTGAGAAACTGCCCATTGACTGGCAATGGGATAGGTTCTCCCGTCAAGGTGTTCAAACAGAAAGCGTTCTCAGCTAAGATCTCGACTACTTTATATGGACCTAGCCAAAGTTTATCAAATTTCTGATGATCACCCTTCTTCTCCTTGGCCTTGTCCCACAGCAACACCAGATCTGAGATTCTGAACACCTTAATCTTAGCTCTTTTATCAAACCAAAGTTTGACAATAGCCTGATGCTTGAAAAACTACTGTAGAACAACATCTCTCTCTTCTTCCATGTTTAGAAGGTTGTTTAGTCTTACCTCAATCCAGTCATCTTTTGTATTAAATTCCTGCATGAGCTTAAGAATAGGTATCTGTAAGTGTATGGGAAAAATTGGATCTTGGCCATAAACTAGTTTAAAGGGGGAACTTCCTAGGGAAACCTTAATACGAGTTCGATCTGCCCATAAGGCAAATCTCAACTGGGTATGCCAGTCCCTAGGATTACTTTCTAGTAACTTCTTTATCACTTCTAGCAAGTTCTTGTTAGTAGATTTGGCTACACCATTTCCCTGAGGATAATAGTTAGAGGAATACTTCAAGATGATTTTGTGTTCATAGGCCCATTGTATAAATTCAACAGATGAAAAGGCAGGGCCATTGTCACATACCAGAGTAAAGGGCACTCCAAACCTGGTAACGATGTTTTTAGTGAGAAATTTAATAACCACCTCAGTGGTGCTATTCTTGTATGGTTGAGCCTCAGTCCAACAGGTGCAATAATCTATAGTAGTTAGGATGAACTTGTGCCCTGCAGAAGAATTAGGATTAATCACCCCACCAAAATCCAGTGCCCATTGGGCGAATGGTCTTACCTCATATACTGGTTATAGAGGCATGGCTGGATTACACTCCTTTGATGCAGAAGTCTGACATGTTGATGTGCATCCCTGAAGACATGAGGCCAATAGTACCCTGACCTGAGGATTTGATGTGCCAAGGAGTCTGCTGATCCGTGTCCTGTGCCATGCCTACCATGAAATTCAGCCATGGCATGTTTAGCTTCTTGTTGATCCAGACATCGCAGGTACACTCCCTCATAATTTATTTTGTATAGAGCTCCTCCTTTGAGCATGTAATGAGCACTCTTCATCCTTAGTTCCCTTCTCTGGGTAGCATTCATCCCTTCTGGGCATCTATTATTTAGAAGGAAGAAGATCAAGTTAGTATACCATGGGTCCTTGGTAAATGAATGCACAATATATTGCTGACAGGTAATATTCTTGTCAACCTCTGCCATGGCCTTTGATAAACCTTGTACTCAGACAAGTTTCATTGGATGGATCTTTAAATCATACTCTTGGAGGATAGCCACCCATTTGCCTCTTCTTTCCCCTAATTCACTTTGCATAAGGAGAGACTTAATCGCTGGATCAGGTACTATAGCAATAACTTGGCTTCTCAAAATGTAATGCCTGAACTTTTTTATTGCTCGCACTAATGCAAAAGCCTGTTTCTCCAAGGATGGGTACCTGAATTTTGCATTCTTGAATGGTGAGCTCATGAAAGCAATGGGTCTTTCATCTCCTCCACCTCGGCGTTGTGTTAGGACTGATGCACATGAATGATCAGATGCAAATGAATAAATATAAAAAGGCTTTAAGTAATCTGGGCTGGTCAAGACTGGTGCCTCAGATATTGATTGTTTGATTTGCAAAAATGCAGATTTAGCCTCATTGCTCCATTCAATCTTAGCATCTTTCTTCATCATCTCATTGAGGGGTTTGAAAATTTCTGCAAACCCCGTTATGAACTTCCTTACGAAGTTAATCCTCCTGAAGAAGGACCTCATCTCTTTCTTACTACCTGGCATCGTCAATTTTAAAATAGCCTCGACTTTGTCAGGGTCTATGGATATCCCTTGTTCAGATATCACATGCCCTAGAAGTTTCCCTTCAGAAACTCCAAAGACACACTTCTTAGGATTTAGAGACACTCCATAGCTGATACATCTTTTAAGGACCTTTGCGAAATCAGCAGCATGATTCTTTCTTTTCTTGGAAAATATTGTCAAGTCATCTACATATATAATAATGCACTTACCTATCAAATCTTTAAAGGTCACATCCATTGTGCGCTGAAATGTAGCTCCATCATTAATGAGGCCAAACGACATGCGTCTATAGGCAAATGTCCCCCACTTTGTAGTGAAGGCAGTCTTCATCCTGTCCTCATGACTGACAAGCACTTGGTTATATCTAGAATAGCCATCTAAGAATGACATCATCTTGGAACCATTAATAGTTTGTAATACCTCATCAAGAGAAGGCAGTGGATAGTTATCCTTCTCTGAGGCCTTGTTCAAATTCTTGAAATCAACACACAACCTGATCTCCCCACTTTTCTTACGCACTAGAACTAGATTGGCAACCCATGTGGAATGCCTTATTGGGAAGATGATTCTTGCTGATAAGAGCTTTTGCACCTCCTTCTGTATTAAAGGCTCAATCAAAGCATTGACTGGGCACTGCTTTTGATGAAAGGGCTTAGCTTATGGCTTCAGCGGTATTGTGTGTGTGATGACAGAGGTGTCGAAAGTCTTCAAATCTTCGTAGCTCCAGGCAATCACTGCAATATCTTCTTTTAACACCTTAATGATCTCATTTCTGATCTCCTCAGGGCAGGTTTTGTGTATAAGGACATTTCTTTCGGGGCCCAAATCAGCCAGATTGATGGATTCATACTTCCCCCCTTCACTTTGCGTTGGTACTCTCTCCCGAGCCTGAGGATCAGAATCAAATATCCTTTCTAAGGCTACCATCCCCTTGGGGATGCTGTTACTCTTTAAGTTCATCACTCCTTTTGTATCACAATCTTCAAGGTCCCATTCTCCCTGATCTCTATCCGATTCATGTATGATCTGTCCTTCAAAGACATCTAAACTTGCCAAGAAGGCAAGTATGTGTTGGTCATCCTCGAAGACCTGAAAATTCTGAACATTGTCAGGGACTGTTGGGATTGAAACTAGCTCTATTGAAAATCTTTTCAATTTGGAATCCTGCATGGGATCCAAAGTACTAGTAGTGATTGCCAAAGCATCTACAATCTGATTTTTCTCCCTAGGAATCAGAGTAATTCTGAAAGCATCAAAGTCCTTGATTAGATTCCAAACCCTATTTTTGTAGGCAGCCAATCTTTTGTTATGGCAGGTATATTGGCTACGAACCTGTTTGACAATAACTTCAAAGTCCCCCATCACCATAAGAGATGTGATAGTCTTTTGATTGGAAAACATTAAGCCCCTAGCCAGTGCTTCGTACTCTGCCACATTTTTTGTGCAACCAAACTGTAGCCTATAGGAAGCAAAGTAGGTCTTCCCTTTTGGATTGGTTAGTTCTACCCCTACTCCACTTCCTGATTTGGACTTGAAGCCATCAAATTTCAAGATCCATAACTAATCTGGAGTAGGGATCTCCTTCTTTTTTTATCCTATAGTCTTTTGCTTGGCAGAAGTACATGGTGGCTTGGACTGGTGCTGATCATCAGTAGTTGAAGGCAAATGGGGGCACAGTTCATCAGAAGATTCCCCTGAATTGAAAGTTTGTTCAGGAAGCGATTCCTGAACCTTCCTTTGAGATAGATCCTAATTTAGTTCCTTTGTCACCAATGCCCTGGGCATTGGGAGTGTTTCTGGGGTAGGTATATTTGGCAAAGACTGAGATTCCTCAGTCTCCAGTGGTAATTCAGAACACAGAACCCGTGTCTACTCGGGTTGAGATGATGATTCCCTCTGAGTAGAGCCAACTCTCATAAGGACGGTTGCATCCTTAGCTTGAAATGGAAATTCATTGGTGGGGTCTGGGGTTGGCCTTCACTAGTCTCTTCTAGCCTAGAGACATGTTTTAAAATGTCCACATAGGGTTGGCAAGTTAATTCAGAGTGATTCTGGTAATGCACCCTACACCAGTTAGGAAGCAAAAGACTCCACATATCGACTTCCTCTCCCAGTACCAGCCTATCCTATTGTAATTTTCTTGTTAGGAATTGCTGATTAATAGTAACCATTGGGTCATCTTACTGTGAAGAGGACGAGTCATCTGAATAAAGTACTAAAAATGTCATGATTTCCTCTTGCTTGTAAACTCCTATCTCGGTTTTAAAATAGGCTACCTCATTTGGGGAATTATATTAAGTAAACATATGTTTGAGCCTGGGCTCACTTTCAATTCTAATTTGGCTTGCTATTCCCTTCCAGGGTAGCCACATGTGTGAGAAATTGAAGGACAAATATCCACCTAGAATTTTCATCAGGTCTCTGCTCAAGAGCATACCATAGGTTTCTGGGATATTTGCCACTTGGATATCCACATAAGTTTGGATCCTTGGGTCAGATCCAATCTGTACATGGATATTCTTTAGATCTCCTACTACGTTAACTTCAGTTTTATCCAACTGGATGACCTTTTTATTTGTCTGGAGCGGGCTCAGACCTAACTTCCTACAAATGGAAAAGGGCATGACATTCCCTGATGCCCCAGAATCCAGCAGACAGTTATGTAAATTCTTTCCAAAGATTCTCAAACTTAGCAAGAAAGGTGGAGTACCAGTCTTACCTTTGTAGAGAGCTACATTCATCTCATTAGTTGGAGTCTCCATTTGTTTTCCTTTTGATCTATCTGCTTCCCCCAAGGCTCTCAACAAGATTTCCTTTTGAGCAGGGCACCATTTCAGAACATCAAAGAAAGACATTGAAGTCTTCTGCCTCTGCATCTCTGTAATAAAATAAAATTTTGAATCATTTCTAACTTGATATTTAGGAATTTAAAAATAATTATCTTTATTCTGAGAATTTGTTGGTCCCTTTGGTGGTGGTGGATTATTATCAACATTCTGATTTGGGGGAACCATGTTGTTAGGAGGGGCAGAGGTCATGAATGGCCCTATGTTCTGATTTCTAAGGAAATGGCTTCCCTTGGTTTGGAAGGCTTGGGAATCATAGACATCTTCTACCGCTTCATTGTCCTCCTGGTTGGGAAATGGAAGTTCTTCCTCAAAGATATCATATGCCATGGCAGTGTTCGTAGATCCACCAGATTTATTGAATGCACCATGGGATGGAGCATCAGCTATGGCAATCTTAACCATTTTTTCCATCTCTGGACAATTTACTTCAGAATGGACCACAGTGTCATGTAGTCTACACCAATTAGTCATAAGGTTGAGGTCTGCCACATTAGCAGTGTGCGGCCTCTCATCTCCTGCTTGATAATTGTGGGAAACTCTTCCGTTATTGGGTCCAAAATTCCATTGCCTATTATTGCTAGGCCTTTGATTGTATCCTCTATTCTGATTTTGATAATTTTTATTAGAGGAGTTTTGATTCAGGAAATTCCTGTTGGTGTTCTGGTTGGCATTATAGTTCTGACTAGGATTTTGGTTAGGATAACCACCCTGATTGGAATATCCTCCCTGATTATGAGAACCTTGGTTCTAGTTCTGAGTTGAGCCATGTCATTAGACATCTGAGAGAGTGTCTTCTTAAGAGTCTCCATCTCATTGGTCAGTTGGAGAGTCTTTTCACTTTCTACATTCTTCACAGCGAAAGATGAATTAACTAAACTTGATCCTCCAGCTTGATTCTGGTAATTTTGATTTTGCTGGGAGGGATCATGTGGACCATTATTAAAAATTGGCAAGGGAGGTGAACCTTGGAATTTAGACATGGGTCCGTATTGGGAATAGGACATCCCTCAGACCGTATTGAATAGAGGGGGAGGGGGATTGGACATTGGGTATCCTAAAGGAGGGAGAACTCCTCCTAGACTCCCAGATTGCAGATTGATCTACTGCTGCAACTGAATGGCAAGATGATACACCTTAGCCAGAGAGTTAGTTTCATTAGCATTATACGTCCTTTTCAAGAATAAGCCAATTAAAGGGTCTACCGCCCTCAAGTATGCCAAAATGGCAATGTTCTCAGCCATCAAGTAAGGATCTTGCAACCTTCGGTACATTCTCTAGAACCTGGTGTTGAATAGAGGGAGTGGTTCATGATGCTCCTTCCTTATGGTGGAAAATTGGTGGTACAGGATAGTAGGGTCTACGTAAACGCTAAACTAGTTGATGAAGGCATTCTCTAAATTCGTCCAACTTAAAATAGACCCTTGGGGTAAATTCAGGTACCAATTGTATGCCATGTCCCCCAGTGAATAGGGGAATAATCTGCACACAACGTCCTGATGAGCCACCTGAGCACGAGTACATGCATCTTTAAATGCCTGTATGTGCTCGTCGACATTTCTTGACTCCCCATGCATATATCTAGGACACAACCTCTCTGGGTTCTTTGGGAGATCGTGTATGCCACCAGGGATAGTCCCTAATGGTGAGGGGTTATTAGTGAAGTAAGCCATAGGTCTTGGTGGTGATATAGGTGGAGTTGGTTGGGTAATGGGTGAAAGTGGTTGGGGAGGTGGTGTAGGTGGATTTGATGGAAACCCAGGTGGTGTGAGTGGTGGTGATAAAGTTTGAATCAAGACTCTACGAGCCCGGGGCCTAAGCCCAACAGGGGTTTGGAGTTCAACAAATAATTCAGGATTCTGAGAAGATCTAAGAACTCTCTCGAACCTCTCTGGTGAAAATGATCCAATGCGAGTCAGCTTGTTCTTCTGCCCTCCTTCTAGCACCAAATCTATTGATGTTCAAAACAACACAACAACATTAAACATAATATTACAATCCTATTTCTCCTGAAAGAGAAAGATAACATATAGCAATCTAACTCCCAAGGTCCTGGTAGTTGGTTCTCAACGGTGCTGATGTTGCTCAATGGTCAATTTGATTGTAATGTTCAAGGGGCCTTTGCTGGTAATAAAGAAAAAGAATGCATAACATCGGGTAGTCTACGTTTGGGAGGGTTTTAAACAAAAGAAAAAGATGAAACAGAGCTTTGAATCAGAGAAATATGAATAAAATCCTTATGTATCTAGACATGTAGATCGACAATGAGTGTTCATTCTACCTAACCACAACTACAACAAGATGCAATCCATAGAATCAACTACACTACTGCATACATCCGTAATGCTAATTCAAATATCATCAAATTTCACTAACCTTACTTCAAACTAATCATTCAAAACATAGATCAAATGAAATACCATAAAAATCTAATTCACAGATAATCAAATGAAATGACTTTGAATCCAGTTCCTTCTATTGACTTTCATCAAATAAAGAACAATTAAGCACAACAAAACACTGGCGTATGGATTAATCATATATCATTAACCTTATCCAAAAATGGATCCAAACTTTAAAAGTATTGACATGAAAACATATGAGAAATTGTAAAACTGATCTTTTTACTAAACTGTTCAAAGTATCTTTCTAAAACATTAAAAATAACCCTAGATCTAGCTTCTATCTTCTATTCTCAAGTGGGTAATCTTTCTTCAATTCGCCGACCTTTACAAAGTAGATTCTAATAGTACATATAGAGTGCCACATGCATGAATTTCTCAATCATTAATCTAGATCCACAATTCATGGAGTCAGAACTGAACATAAAAGTGGACCTAAGAACCCCTTTTCAAGGCTGATTACATCATTGTAAGAAGGAGAATCTGATACTCCAAACGGAAGATGAAACACACATGGATCAGAATTAGAGTAGAGCATATGTCCATATCCATAGAAAGAGGAGAAGAGAAAATTAAGTATGACACCAAGAGTCAATTACTTTTGCACTGAATGCTCCTGAACGTACTTGTCATAATTGGAGAAAATTTGTTGAAGAGTATCCAAATCTGGCCCATCCAACCAAGCACTTTCAAATTTAACTCTTTCAAACTCTGCAGAAACAAAACTTTGTGTCTCCTTTAGCTCGATCAACTCCTTTCTGGCAGTTCTTATCTCCTCATGGATATCCATAAATTGATCTAGCAATAAACTCTCCCCATCATCTCCCTTTTGCATGATTTCCTCAAACCTGCCCCTCCATTTCTCCCTTAGTCTACCCAAAGATAGGCCTTCTTTGTTTGAGGACTCTATGTTGATTATAACGGCCACAACTGCCTCTAACTCAACCATCTATTGATGCAAGTCCTTGCTCATTTCTCGGACTTCTTCTTGTTGTGTATGCATAGCCCTAGATTTATATTTTATGATACTCGCAATATTTTCAAAAAAATATTCATTACCTTTCTCAAGAATTGAATATTCTAACAAGGTGGATTTAGGCACTTTGCTGATATCCTTCAACCTTTTAACATATTCCCTGTATTCACTATCTTGCTTGTCCAAATCCTTACATTGCCGGTCCAAATCTTCTACTAAGTCAAGAGCAGCTCCATGAATCTTAGAGCCTTCAACAAGAATATCATCAACCTCCTGATTAAGCTTATTCAACCATTTATTGATCATCCCCACCTTGCTTTTCATCTGAATCAAATCATCAGCTTCCCTCTTTGTTAACAACACTGGGGATTCAGGAGGCGCAACTTGTTGAGAAACAGGACTAGAAACATCCTTTAAGAAACCATGAAGATGATCCAACTAAGCCTTAAGCTCATCTTTCCTTTGCTTGTCCTTGATCATTTGGGTTTTGGTCGAAGAGGCCACAATATCAATCAAACTCATTTGTTGATTTCTTGTAGGCTTCCCCAAATTTACTGCTCTCAACTGATAATCAGTTATTTGCATGTCATTGTGGTTCTTCTCCATTACAGAAATGGCACATTCAACAATGATCTCTGTAGCCTCAGTAAGCCTAGTGGAGTGAAGAACCCGAGACTTTTTCTTTGGCTTCTCTTTTCCAATCTCCTTCATCATTTCTTCCCAGTTCAACAGCTGTGGTTGAACAACTGGTTTTCTCTCCATATCCAATTTTAGCCAAGTTGGAGCAATAGGGGTAGTGGCTACCTGGGTTGAAGAGGAAGTAATAGTGGTGGAAGACATGGGTTGCAACAATGTAAGCTTGTGTTGAGAATCAACCTCTTGCACATTTTCCTCCTGCACATTTTGTTGATCACCTTGCTCCCCTTCCCATGCTAGCTTTTTGACTTCCTCTCTATCCTTCTGATCTTGTAGCCTCTTAGCCTCCTGCTCCTGCCTTAAGCATTCTTCTTCTTCTTTCCTCTTTTCTAACATTTCATCATGCTGCTTTTTCAATATTTCAACATAATCCTAGGCTTCCTTGGATTTCTTTACATGTTCAGCCAGCTCAGTAGCCTCCTTTTCCCTTTTCAAGCGTTCTTGCTCTTCCATTTTCCTATAGGCCTCCTCTTGTTCCTTGAGTTTAGCTTCAACAACTTCCTTTTCTCTTCTTTGCTGAGCTTTTTTGTCTTCAAGATCATGAATTTTCTGCTGCAATACCAACCTATCCCTTTCTTCTTGAAGCTTGAGTTCTTGCTCCTTTTGTTGTTGCTGCTGAGCTAACTCATCGGCCTTCACTTTATCTTCTAACTCCTTTTGCTTGGCCGCGAACTCAGATTGTGCTCTGGCCCCTTCTTCTTGTAGCTTAACTGATGTGTCAGCTTGTGCCTTAGCATCGGCCTCTCTTTTTTCCTCCTCAAAGAGTTTCCACTAATCCTCTTTAGTCAAAATGTGTTCAGTGCCCACATCATTTATCATATCCAAAGATGTTGATACATGATGCTCTTTATCTGAGGGAGTCTTTTCTGAATCTGTTTCTATATTATGGATCTCTAGCTCATCCTCCATGTGCTTTAGGGCTTCTACTCTGACATGAAGAGCTCCCATTGGAGATTGATGACCTAACTCCTATGCATCAAAGGGCTGAGTAAGTGCCTCTTTTGCAAATGATGTAGAAACACCCATCTCCACAGTTGTTTCATCATCCTGCATCTCTAAAAAGTCTTGAGGAACCACCTCATCTTCTTGCTGCTTAGAAGGAAAAAACTCTAAGGGTTCCTTAGGTGCCACCCTCCTTTTTACCCTTTTGTACCCCTGGGTGGTACCAGCCTTCCTTTTCCTAGATGATGATGCCTCGGCCTGATTAACCCTTAATCTCACCCATTGGATACTCCTATCGAGCACTGGTCTAGCAATCTGCATTAGATCAATTGTCTCATCTACACTCCAATCTACTGGATGAAGATCCTTAGTTCCAATATTATCTGCATCATATTCGGGATCTAAAACTATCCCATCATCAGATAATGTATCAGGAATATCTTCCCTTATCCCAAACTCAATCATGAGTGGGATAGATATCCTTTCATAATTTTTCTTCCTAAGATCATAATCATCCTGCAAGTCCTCCCAAAAATCTTCCAATATATTGAAGTGCTTCTCAAAGACACTGGGGAGTAAAGCCGTCATCTTGTGCTTTGGATCATAGTACTTCCTAGCAGTGTACAAGCCCAACCTAAGATACATTAATTCATCACAAACATCCTTACCTACCTGAATGTGTGGACATCAAAAGGCTCCTAGCCTCATTGGAAACTTGTGGCATCCAGTCTTATTTTTGTTGCTAAACTGGAGGTTTACAGCCAAGGCTTGATAAATAAATTCCATTAAGATGATTCTATCACCACAACACCTGGGTAGCAAATGGGGATGACCATCAAAGCCTACTAACCTGAAGTAAGTGAATGTGGGGTACTGGATAAACCAAAGTCCCCATTCATTCACAAAGGCCATTGCCTCCCCGCTAAGTCTATACCCAACATTACCATTAATTTTAATAATAATGACATAAAGAAAGGCATCATTTACCCTTCTATAATATTGCTCAGATGCCTACAAGGTGAGCTGGTTATAATACTCCCATACCTTTTTCTGTCCTTGGGCTTCTCCCAATATACCCATTGTTCGAAGTCCAGGAAAGATCCCCACTCGGGCAGCTGCATAGACTACATAGGAGGTCATAAAGAAACATTTGGTTTCTCTCACCCTTATCATCTGATTGTGAATGCTACCAGACACTATCATTGACCAATCAAATTGTTGCCTCCCATCCAAAATAGCTTGGATAAAAAGAAACATCCATTCCTTAAATAGTGAAGCATCCCTCTTCCCGAACACCCTAGACAAGAACATGATTATATTTCCAATTTCTTTACTAAAATCCACCCTCTTAGGCTAGTCTGGAAGCTTAGTCAGATATTTCTTCTCCACTCTCATCCAAGTCTTATTCATGTAGAGTCTATTTCTCTCCTTGTTATCACTGTAAAGCTTTAGATCCTCTGCCTCATTTAGTTGTCTAGGATTCTTGGGATCAGGCATATGAAACAGGAATTTGATCATTGGGGGTGTGATGTCAATAATGACATTGCCCTTCATATCCATACACTGCCTAGTTGCAGGGTTATATGCTCTAGCTACTGGAAGAATCAACTCTGGGCATTGAATAGATAGAGGAAAAAGTGCAACATCTGCCAACCCGGATTGAACAATCCTTTCTGTTCTTTGGTGTGACCTGCTCCTCAGTGAAAGTCTCCTCAAGCAATTCTTCATAGTTGAAAGGACCCAAATTGGTGTCAGTGATGTCAGTACAATCAGAATCAATTTTTCTAGCTATGAGGACGGCCTCCCTATGCTTACATCTCAAGGTATATGGGAACTGCTCCACTTTGATCTTCTTTGGCCTAGATCCCTACCATGAAGTTTCCCCTAGTTGGCTCCTTTGAGAGGCCTCATCTGATACTCCCGACATCTCTTAATACTTGCAATAATTCCCTATATTAGACAAACAAAGCGTTTAAGTTAGTCACTCATATAAACACTATTCCATCCTCCTAAGATGACACCTGCTCATACTATGCCTTTATTGGAGGCAGGACCATAGAAGCATTAGGCATAAACAATATTTCTTATTAAGAGGTGGGGCCAGGATCAGGAATCATACAGAACAAAAAGTATATATATATCGGGACCGAACCGGGAACCGACCCAGAACACAGTCGGGGGCATGACCGGATTGGTAACCGGACCAAAAACAAAATTAGCTTCCAAGTTTGACTTCCTCCCTGGATCCGGTTCTGATAAACCGTGAAGTCAGTGATGTCATAATAAGGAATGAGAGCCGATCAGGGAAAAGTCGGAGACGGGATGGGAACGGGTATTGGACCAAAAACAAGAGTTATTTTCCTAGTTCAACTTCCTCCGAGGATCCGGTTCTGATAAACCGTGAAGTCGTTCATCAACCAAAGACCAAGCGTGGAATAAAAACAACCAATGAAGAGTCTTGAAAACATGATGGTCATATGGATAGTGAAACCCTAGGTCACATGGACCCCAACGGAAGACTAAAAAGAACCCAGCGTAATTTAAACTACCAACAAGTCCTTCGTACACAAGTCATTAAACCAAGAATAACCCATACCTTTTTCTAAATCCCTAACTCACCCGCTACCCTATTTCTAGAAACTAGGGCATAATGAGAAATCGGTATGAGGAACCCGAAACCAAAGTGATAAAATCAGAATAGGGTTTGAAAATGGAAAAAACATTAGCTAAGCAAGGAAACCTCTTCAAAATCGCAACCCTAGTCAAAACCAGAGCACGACAAATGAACCCTGTCATGAAAGCGACAACCAAACCAAATGACAAAAGAAAAACGACAAACGGAAAGGCAACAGAACAAAACAAAACAGGACAAAAAAAGAAGAAGAAACAAATAGACCGAACAAAAAGACAAAAAAAGACCAACCGAGCGAACAAATTCATAGAAAGAACCCTCTTGCAAAAAATGCCAAAACGACACAAGCGAAAGAACAAAACGAAAGAAAAAATAAAAAGGAACCTTCCTCGAAAACGCTCCTTAAGACTAAATGGAAATTCACCAAGATTCCCTCCGCAATTTGCCCTCGCGATCAAATGAATTCTCTAAAGAGTTTCCTGGCCGTAATTTGCTCAAACACTTGGTATAATAATAATAATGAGGCGGTTTAAGCATAATTACACCTTTAATCAATAGTTCACGCGTGTGAACTGGCTGCATCTAATTCTATAAGTGGGGTTGATCAGGGGTGGAGCCAGTGACACAAATAAGCAGTTAAGTCAAGTCAACAAAACATAAAAAGGAAGGAAGACGTGGAGCTGGGTCAGGAATGAGATAGAGAAACTAAACCAAGTTCCATATTTCACTTCCAACACCGGACCCGGTCTCGACAAAGAGAACAACCAAGAAAGAAACGAGTACGAGGGCGGAGACAAAACTAGCACGAAACTTCATAAAGTTTGAAATTCGATCCCAGATCTGGTTCTACATCCACCAAAAAAGCAAGGGACAACACAAGCACAAGGGAAGCGGGACCAGAGAAAACACCGGACTCGGCCCGAACAAAGAGCAAGGAAGAAAAGAAAGCGGAAGCAGAGTCAGAACGAGAATACAAAATGGAAAATTGAAAATTCCCCTTTTGAGTTCCAATCCCAGATTTGATCCTGCAAAAGTAAACAAACAAAATGCAAATAAACGACCAACAGAAGGACAAACAAACCCAAGTGTTAGTCAAAAACAACCAACACAACAAAAACGGTGCAAAAGAGAAGGCAGAGTCGGAGTCGGGACCGTATCCTAACTAGGAACCTTGAAATGGTTCCATATCCTGATTTAGTCCCAGACCTGCCTCCGACAGAACAAAAGACAGACTTAGGAGTTAAAACAAAGAACTCCTAAGACCCAACTAGACAACCAAAGACACCCAAAACAAAAGACAAAAAAAGGGGGACCCATTTTTATTCCAATGCAAAACAAAAAAAATGGGGTTGTTATGCAAGGCATAACAAGAAGGTGCAAAACTAGTCTTATAGAAACAAAGGCCAGTGAACCCTAAAATTGAGGCCCTAATGGCACAGGAGCTAACTAAACTCATTGAGTCATGCATTGTCTTCCCAATCAAACATAGTACTTGGGTATCAAATCTGGTCCCAGTCTGAAAAAAGAATGGAGATATCCACTTGTGTGTGGACTTCTGAGACCTAAAAAGAGTGTCTTTGAAAGACCACTATCCGTTGCCTTCTATGGAGTCAATCCTACAAAATGTCGCAGGATCAGAAATGTTTTCTCTACTTGATGGTTTCTCCGGCTACAACCAGATCTGAGTTAATGAAAAGGATCAGCACAAGACTACGTTCACCACAAAGTGGGGAACATTTGCATATGCTAAAATGCCTTTTGGTTTATCCAATGCAGGGGCAACATTCCAGCGGGCCATGGACGTCGCATTCAGCGAACTAATCAATAAGTTTATTCTAATCTATTTGGATGACCTTACTGTGTTATCTAAATCTAAGGATGATCATTTTGACCATTTGGAATTAGTTTTTCAAAAGTGCTAAGAGTTCAGAGTTTCCCTAAATCCAAAGAAATGTGTATTCAGAGTGCCGCAGGGCAAGCTGTTGGGGCATGTTGTGTCTAGAGAAGGTGTTTTGATTGACCCAAAATGAGTAAAGGCTATCGAAGAACTTCCCCTTCTGGTAAATAAGAAGGGTGTCCAGTCTTTCGTGGGAAAAGTAAATTTCGTTAGCAAGTTTATTTCCGATTTTGCGGGAATGATTAGGCCAATCATCCTAATGCTGAAGAAAGATCAAACATTCAAGTGGACAACCGAAGCTCAAGAAGCTTTTGAAAGGATCAAGGAAGCTATTTCCATAGCTCCGGTGCTGGTTAATCTGGATCATTCCAAAGATTTTATAATGTATGCTTTCAGTAGCAAGTCCAGTATTGCCACTATTCTAACCCAAAAGGATAACGAAGAAAAGGGGGAACATCCAGTGGCGTTCTATTCCCAGACCCTAAAATAATATGAGGTGAATTATAATTTTGTCGAAAGATAGGCCTTTACAATAGTAAAGAGACTTAAGAAGTTTCACCATTTAATTTCCTACAACAAGGTGCTTGTGTATGTCGCACATTCCAGTGTGCGTGAATATATCATGGAAGGGGAGATCACAGAAAAAGGGCTAATTGGATCACCAAGATCCTTGAATATGACATCAAAGTCAAGCCTACTAAAAATATTAAAGGAAGAGGACTGTGTGAGTACATGGCACAAATGAGGAAGTACCTGTCGCAGAGGAGCAACCGGAGCTCATCTTGATAAATGAATCAGAATCAGAAAGCGGTTGGCTGACTGATAGAATAAGGTTCATGCAAACTGGGAAGTATCCACCAGGCCTCTCGTCCCAAAAAAAGAGGTATTACTGGCTACAGAATTGTGGGTATACGCAAATAGGAGTCCTTTTCAAAAGGAATATCAATGGTGTTCTCCTGCGATGTGTCACTTCAGAGCAGGCGAAGAGGATCTTCGACGCGTTCCACAATAGCATTATAGGTAGACATTTCTTTGCCAAAACCACCACCTCTAAAATCATGTGTGTTGGCTATTATTGGCCTACACTTTTTAGTGACTCCCACTCTTTGGTGAGGGCTTGTAAAAAATGTCAGTTCTTCACCGATAGAAGGAAAAATTCCATAATGCCCCTCAGACCTATAGTGGCAGACGAACCGTTTGCACAATGGGGCTTGGACTTCATCAAAATGATCAACCCAGTTTCTAGCGCCAGACACAAGTGGAATCTGACTGCTACAGACTACTTCACAAGGTTGACAGAGGCTATTCCCCTTAAAGGCACAACAAAAATAGAGATTGTAGATTTCCTCGATGAACTGGTGACAAGGTTCGGCCCTCTGAAAACTATCATTTTGGACAACGCTAGAGCATTCCTAGGTGCAAAGGTATGTCACTTTGCATTAAACAATGGCATATTCCTTAAAAGATCATCAAACTATTACCCACAGGGAAATGGTCTAGCGGAGTCAACGAACAAAAACTTAGTTCGACTCCTTAAAAAAATTGGCTCGGAACACCAGAGGGAATGGCATAAAAACCTCCGAATAATGCTCTGGGAAAACTGCATAACTCCTAAGCAATTCCTTAAGACTTTTCCTTATGAGTTGGTATACGGGAAAGAGGTGTTTTTACCCATCCGCATGGAAATTCTGGCAATACAGTTGTTGAAATCTCTTGAGATAGAACAAAATGAAGCCATGGAAGTTTGGCTCGCCAAATTATTAGAAATACAAGAAAAAAGGGAGAATTCCCTAATAGCAATGACAAGCCGTCAATGGGTGGTCAAACGATGGTTTGACAAGAAGGCTTCCGACCAGGGTCTAAAATGCGGAGACTTAGTGCTAAAGTATGATAGTAGGGCTGCAAAGCCAGGTTAGCATGATAAATTTGATAGCCTATGGGAGGGTCCCTTTAAAATCATTCAGTGCAAAGAACACAATGCTTTTGAGCTGGAGAATATGGAATAAGAACCGTTAGGAATCTCAATCAATGAGATTCATCTTAAGCTGTTCCATTAGGCAATAGGCTCTATTTTGTAAATATGTAAATAGCGCTTTTATTTTATTTTTTGTTTCTTTGGCCGGTCTTTTTCTGAATTAGTTTGTACTTCTACGGAATTAACCCATTATTATTGGCGGGTGGAACACCAAAATTGCTTTACACTGAACACGCCCATGTACGGAGAAATAACAAAGTGAAATCAATAGAGCCCATAAAATTGAAATACAGAAGGAAGAAAGAGCATGGATTTTCTTTAAACGATAGATATCTATTCATATATGTTATTTTCATTACAAAAGTGGCTGGGAAGCCATTTTTCAAAACTTACAAGTTTATCGAGCTTTTATATATACGATAGCCTTTTTTTTTAGGCTTATATACAACTATGGGCAAGTATTCTGAGTAGCAGGCAGAGAGACATTTGTTGAGCCGACAGGGGTTTTTTTCATCCAAAGGCATGATTGGCGGAAATTGATGCATTAACTGCAATGCCCACTTCTTCCTCATCCATGGGTTTATCGGCAACACTGGTAGCATCAGTCAGCACAACTGCCATTGGTGGGGGAAATACCAGGTTCCTGAAGTCAGTATACCAATCTATGTCGTAGAAAGGTATCATGTTGTAGTTGCGGAACAAGAAGTGTAGGGCCTGAGTAACCCTCTGCTGGTGCTGGGCATGGGTTTGTAGGTAGAATCCACTAAGGAATGGAAGCCAAGCGACAACAACTTCTTCCTCAATAAAGCGACGTAGGTCGCTAGTTGATGGCAGACCTATCCCATAGGCAACATGAGCAACAACCTCGCCAAGACCATTCAAGTATTTTTTGGGGAAGATTTCTTTAACCAGCTTCAGGATAAGTGGCCGGGGGACGTTGAGGTCAAGCATGGATTCTATGAAGTGGGATCATACGTCGGTATTCACCTGATACTTGTCCTCATATTCTATACAGTCTTTGTCTAAAACCCACTTTATAGCTAACAAGACCAGAGAATGCTTATTCTTGGTCATCCTTTTCAATCTCCTAGTCGAAACCTCCCCTAGGAATGCCGTCTGCGACTTATATGAGATCAGGTGAACTGGGGTATCCATTGCTTTGACACTATCCCTAGGCTTCTGAGTTAATACCGAAATCTATCTACCACCTAACCTATGAGAAAACTTGCTTAAGGCTCTGCTACTGACCTATCACTACTCAAATGCTAAGTATGTTTTCCTTACTACTTATTGGCCTATTTATAGAAAAATGACAAGACGCATGCTAATCCGCTGCGAAAAAAATGTGATTAAGCTAGTTGCTAACTTGAAAGGCATGCCTGCGTTTGCTCACATTTCTGGGCCAGTTGCATCTGTGATAGCATCGGTCAATGCATGCTTGATTAATGGAAGCTAATTAATTAGCTTTAAAAAGGTGGTGCTCGTTAGCAGTTAGATGAATGGTCGTAGGCTATTGTGTCATCTCTTAAGCATGTCCTAGAGCCCAAGGCAATATTCATATCTTATTAGGCCGTGATCGTTTGCTTGGCACAATCATTCCGGCTGGGATATTAATTGCTAGCGCATGCTAACGCAGGGTTAACAAACAAATTTCCAGCTCAAGTTCCAAGGAGATCACAGCGTATCACACAATCACCAAACACAATAATGAACTCCGACCACCTCAAAATAGCAAGTAGTTCATTTTGCACAAATTGCAAAATTAACGGTACATGTCGAATTAAATGAAAAAGGCTTGCTTTCACCTACCACCTTGAGGAAGGCTACTATTATTGCATGAAAAGGCTTAATATTTCAAATTCTTTTCAGAAACACCAAGAACAAAGGTGTAGAGTTGTTTTCTTTCTATGTATCTAGGGCTGGGCATAGTCGCAGCTAACCAGGAACTTGTAGAAATCTTCAGAAGGAAAAATGTCAGAATCTTCATCTCAGCCAATGTAGGAGGAAATTATTTAGGAGCTATTTATGGCTATTCATTCTTCAATAGAGGTATATGTCTATGAGGATGTGGCATATGCTATGCCTGGTATACCTAGCAGGCCAAGGAGAGCCTACACAGAAGAGCTGAATAGACCTAAGAATTGCAGAAACCAGAAAAATATTGAAGAAAAATGGGACAATATATATGACCCAAGGCTGCGAAAAACCCTAAGTCTCTCAGAGAGGCAGCTTGTGCAAGGTTATCGGAACCAAAGGCAGACCAATCTACGATGAATAGAGTTTGGTACAGTGGTTTCCCTCAATACATGGTCCCACTGGTGCACTATTGCCCATAGGTTGTTGATGCTGCTATCCAGTGTTATAATCTTGATACCCACTACATTGAAGGCTACAACTTAAAGGTGCATATCACTCTAGAGGCCATCTGACACATGTTATGTATTCTGGACCCAAGTAAGATGAAGGAAAATATCGAGACCTTTTGCTCGAGCAAAAGAGAGAAAATATGGAGGAAGATGAAAACTAGCTTAGAGTTCTTGTTAGAGGAGACTGGTAAGAAAGGCATCCCAGCCACTAAGGCACCAAGTATTCCATTGTCACATGGTGCATTTCGTGATGATCTCTAGGATGCCATGTCCATGCTAGCCTTTGTGTGTGGTCGAGACTCCGATGAGAAAATAAAGACCTTTCAACTGGGACCGATAGTACAATTACGCAAGTAGCATGAACTGTTCTGGTATAATTTTGCTGAGTTTATGGTTGAAGAAATGAAACTGCAAATTGAGAATTATCAGGTGGAGAAAAAATTTAGGTTTCTTTCCTTCTTAGTCCACATGTTTCTGCATCAGAACCCAAATTTTTTTGCCTGGTATTTTCTGCTATCAATTTTTGATGAGCAAAATAAAAGGAAGCCGATGTCCACATGGACACCTTTTCTTTCCGCATCATACAATTATTATGCATTTGTGAACTATTTCACAGCCCCGGTCTTGCATGATTTTATAAGAGAAGGTGATATTATCCAGCTCGATAAGGAGCAGGTCAGATTTATGCAGAGCTTCACCCCTGCTTGCGACTGGTTCTTGGGCAAAGATTTTATGATCCTTCAAATGCGGGGCTTTATTGACAAACCTTTCCTACTCCCAGCCTGCATCACAGATAGAGTGCTTGCGCTGGAAATGTTCTGGTAGGTGTGTATCATTGATTTTACTTTCTGTAGCAGCGAAAAGGTCAAGAAGAAGGGGTTCTCTTTTCTGAAGAATTTCAAGTCGATAACTCTACTAAAGAAGCAATCGAACCAGTTGTTAGAGGACAAGCTGGCATATCTAGGGTTGATACTGGTAAATGATAAGTGGGAATATAACCCTTTCGATGAATTTCCGGAGCCACATATGAGGGTTACCCATGTTCCCCGACCATACTGGGAGAAGTGGCGTAACCCGCGAGCGGACAAAGATGAAGATTTTGTTGAATTGGCGCAAATCCCTACGCTAGACACTAGAGGCCCATGGCACAAGTTCTACTTTCATGTGGCTATGGCCCATGATAATGTTCACATAGAGCGTGACATGTACAACAGGTTAAAGAAAGATGAGGAATGGAGTGAGGAGAAAATAAAGGCTTTTTGGAAGTATCGCCAAGAAATTGCATAGTTGGATGCTCCTTACAATCAATTAAAGGATGACCAGGAATTTGAAAGGTGTTGGAAAGAGGGCCATCCCAGCTTGAACTATAGTATTAATAGGAGCGAGGAGAGGGAGGAATCCAAGGAGCAGGAGGAGGAAGCGGTGACATCGGCTTTCTTTGCGCAAAAGGAGAAAGTCTCTAGACAACCCGCCTATGTGGCCACGGACATATACTTTAATATATCAAGGGGCTCGCATACACTCACTTGGGCTACTAAACCAGCTAGGCTATCACTTCAGCAGAAGGAGATGACTGCCGAAGCTAGTGAGATTCCACCTACGAAACGACAAAGTATTATCGGAGAGGGTTCACAATAATTTTCCAAAAGAGTACTCGCTGCTAGTCAGGAGCTAGAGGTTGCGGGGGAGGCTTTGACGTTTCTGGAGATGCCAAAAGCCAGTCAACATGTACAATTCACTCCTTTTGCATCTCATTCCTTGATATCTACACCTGCCTCATTGGTGACCCCTACCATAGGTACTAGCCCTCTACCTTCTGCTTTTAGTCCAACTTATTTAGTTGGATTTGCCTAGTTTTCGCAAACCACCCCGCTCATAATTACTCCTCCGCGTTTACAAATGCCCACTGCTGCCGCTCGGACCTTCCTCACCTCGCTTTTGGAAGGTTTTCCCATTGAGAATGCTCCTCCTGTTTCCACTCTTATTACAGATCCTCTTCCATCACAACGGACCAACATCCTATTAACAACTCCCCCTTTCTAGCCAATGAGCCTTACGGCTGATTCTCCAGTCTAGTCATTACAAATGACTAGCCCTGCTGTTGGTTCTCAAATCAAACTATGGAATGTGCCTCACTTCTCTCCACAAACTATCACTCTCCAAAAGGAACAAATGCCCACGCCTATGAAGGTTACCTATCCCCATGCCCTGCCTTCTGGTGCTCCTTTCGTAGGTGGACTAGTTTCATCGCTAGCCAAATTCATAGCACAGATAGATTGCAGAAAGGAGGCACGCACGAATAGAACGAGGAAACGCAAGGCAAAGGATGACAGTGTTTTCGCCGAGCCAAGAGTACAGACTCTTTACGATGAGGACCGACAAGAATTGAAGTTCGCAACCATGTACCCAAGGGTAAGCAAGCCTCAGAGAGAAATGCAACCAGTAGACTATGAAATATATGTAGTCAGACTCGACATGAAGGTAGCCCGACTGCAGGATAAGGTTGAAATCATGGAGGAAACGCAACAGGTAGTCACTTCTGACTTCCTCAAAACTAGTCGCCAGCTAAAGAAGAAGGATGAGTAGCTCAAGGAAGCTAAGGAAAGGGTTAGTTTTTTGGAAAGGAAGGAGAAATATTTGGAGGTAGATATTGCCTGCATGACTAAAAGGGCGCTGATAGCAGAGGATGAAAGGAAGAAACTTTGGGATGAAATTGAAAAGACTTAGGTTGCTGACCTTGCCATAATAGAAGGGCTGCAAAACAAAAACTAGGAGGCAGAGCGAAATCTACAACTAAAAGATGAACAGCTGGAGCGCCTCTACCTTGAGCATAGTTAGGGGATGGCACAAAAAAGGGAGGAGTTGGAACGCCAACAAGCTCAATATGAGAAAAGAATACAAGAGAAGGAGGCCAAATTTAAAAGCCTAAAGACTCAAATAGAGGAAGAGATCTGAGAGACAAAGGCTTCTCTAGAAGAGCACTTAGCAAATCACTCCCAAGCCGAGCAGACTTGGAATAAAGAAATGAGCAAATATGCAGAGCAGCTAGCGTCCGAGAAAAAGAAGAAAGCAAAATTGGCCGAGGCCATTATTTCAAGAGACGCGGAGATTACTTTGCTTAAAGCCTCTCTCCTACCTTCCCTTGCACAACCTGATATCATTTCGCTGGTTAGAAAATTATACATTTCTCACTGGGAGAAAATCAAAACCTTTTTCCTAACACTATAGCCTACCCTTCGATTTATCGACAAGGCATCAAGGCTCAGTTAGGAGGCTCATGATACGATTGAGCAGTTCCCACGATTCATCTTAGAGAAGGTTCCTGAGGCAAAAGACCTGCTCAACAAGCTATGCTCCGTCTCTGATGAGAACCTTGCTGGAGTGGGTATTGAAGATCGAGATGCTACTGCTCAAACAGAAAACACATTTATCCATTGCCACTCCACCTTCCAGTGCACTAAGGCAGCCGCGACTGTTCTGAGTAAGGTACTAGATAGCATATAGGGATGTTTCTCTGAGTTAGGCAGGATGGGACTGCAGTCCCCGTTCCTCAAGGATGGCTCTATTACCATGATTGCATAGATTACAGAAATTATTGAAGAGAAAGAAGGCGATACAGAGGCTTTCAGAGAGTTCAGCCATCCTCCAACGGTAGCTGACATTGAGGCAGTCATTCATCCACTCTCACAGCTGCTATTTCATATACAAGCGGGGGCCGGTTTACCTGATGTGCTACCTCACAAAGAAACTATTGATCTACGTGGAGCACATGAGAATTTGCGCAACTTAGTGAAGTCGTCCGAAGATGAATGGTCGCCTTTGCAGGTGGCTCTTTCCAATCTCTGACTCCATTATCCCAATGTATAAGGCTCTGATCTGCAGAACCAGAGAAATTTTGGGTTATCCGTTCCTTAGTTGAAATGCCCCTATTAGTTGCCAAAAGCTGTTAAATACATATTTGAGTAGCTCCCTTTGGGTTTATCTTTTTATATTGTGTGTGCGCCAGCCTATGCCTTGCCAAGTCTGCTCGACTTTTTTTTATCAAAATTTTGATCTGCCGCTTTGCACATCTACTCTTCGTAGCTTCGGGTATCGGTATTCTTTTCAGATCCTGGGAAACTCCGCTGTGCTTCCACGTGTCATGGTTACGAGATGCTTTTGTTTCTTGTTTCCTTGAGGCCTCGTCAGGCTGCGAAATGCTTCAACGAAGCCTTCATTCCTAAAAGGTGTTGGCGGACCCCACATCTTGCTACGTGGAAACCATTCACAAATCTTTCAATGCGGGGATGAAATAGCAACTGCGGGTAGCGAAATGTTGCCATGCGTATTTTACGCTCGGCTGATGGAGCGTTCTCTCCACTGTGATAAGGTTCTTAGTCCATTCAACATGTGTTGCATTTTCACAAATCCTCAACAACAATGGGAGAAGGGTTCATGTGGGTAGTGAAAGGCTGCCACGTGCCTAACGACTGATCTGTTATGCAGGCGATAAGCCAGATGAACTAAATAATGCTATTGGTTGCTGCTTGTCATAATCATTCATAGCGGTGGATGACACTTGTCTGATCGAGCCTGGCTCAGACCACCACCATCATTGCAGATGATGCACCTATGCCCGAGAGGACTGGATGCTATGTTCCAGTTTGATCCTATTATAATGGCCTTGAGAATATTCCATTTCAGGTATCATTGCAGAGGATTGCAGAATCTTTTCTGTTATTGCTCTCTAAAGCGGTGGGAGGTTTTTCCTGCTATATATACTTTCTCTGTTAATGAGAAATGGTCTGGAACTAAGGAAAAAAATGCTGGTTTTAGTAAAAAGACGCCAAGCCTTTATTACTATTTTAGTTTAATTGTAAAACTCTCAGACTGTGCCAATTGTTTGGCCTCTCTGTTTTTCATGCTATTTGATTAAATTGTGAACTATGCTCTATATTGTCTTGACACTTCAATTCAAGAACTTCTATATATGTTGGATGAAAATTTGATTACCTAGATCATGTCTAATGACTCTTCTTGGTAGTGAGAATGTATGCTACGTTATTTTATGTCAATAAATGAATTGTCTATGCTATAATCTTAAGTCTTTGATGTTTTGGAACAGAACAACACCATTCAGGCGCTCAAATCTATGATTTATTGTGCCCATCATTAAATCTTGGCACATTGCCTTAGGTTAGACTTTATTTTATTATATCCGCTTCCTTTTCCCTTTCCAAACCACATTATAGAAGAAGCTGGCTTCTCTAAAAATTCAGAGGTTACTCAATTTAGCGCAAAAGGTCCCCCTTAAACTGAGTTTCCCATAAGACTCTGTTATCTCGTCAAATTTTGGCGTCAACAAGTTCCACCTAGATTTTTGGGTCACAAACCTAGTTTCACACATTTCTAAGCATTTTTAAAAATGGTCCCAAAAATTATGCCTAGTGGTACTCATTCGCCACCTTGGGCGAATGAGTCCCATGTGGCCCAAAATCAAAATTAATTCAAATTTCTAGCGGGATTTTATTCTCCTAGATTTGATGTCGGCTTATAGTGTTGTAATTTTGGGAATTCTTGCATAATTGCGTATAAATACAAGGTTATTTCATTCATTTTCACCTAAGACTTTTGTGAGAGCATTCCTAATAGCAAGTTTGGGTTCACAAGAGCATTCAAGTGATTTCAAGGGAATTCAAGAGTAGATTATCAAGCATTTTAGAGCTACATTCAAGCGTTAATCATCATGTCAAAGACTTCATGCATCATGTTTGTTGTGGACTAGCTAACAATTGTAAAGTAGGGTTTTTTAATTCAAGCAAGTGTTTCATACAAGATCAACATCATTCAAGCTAGAGTCAAGGCCTACATTCATTGGAGCTATCTCAAGCATAATTGCAACACTTTATTGCAAGGGTTTGGTGAGTTGCAACATTTTCATTTGTTCATTCATCATTCTCTATTCTTATTTGGTTTCATTTCAAGGATTAATTTCCAAAATAGGGTTTGACCAAGGCAAACACCTATCCACTAACCCAACACCATTTCCCCCTCTCCTTTGTGTGTGATTTGTAGGTCTAGGTTGTAGATTTCGTAAGGAGAAAGATTGGAGAAAAGTTGTCAAATCATTCAAAGTTTTCATCAAGCCTTGGAGAACTTTGGAGGAGACCTAGAGGTTACAAATCAGGATTTTGGATCCAGAAATCAATTAGGAAGGACAAAGCAGACAAAGAAGAGTAGGTTCAAACTTTGAAGCTTCAGAAAAGCCTAACTGGACTGATTCACCACTTCTAGTGAATTAGTCCCAGTTTCAGTCAAAATTTAGATTTTTACAGATTCAGATACCCATTTGGAAGATTCATGTTCCCGCACAAAAACCCAGATTTTGGACTGATTCGCCCAGCTTGGTGAATGAGTCCCACTCAATGTTAAAGGTAGAAATTTCTATGTTTTAGACCTCCTTCCAATCATTTCTAGATTCCCAGGTGCACATATTCCTTTATGTAGTTTTTTGTGTTGTTTCATTTACATTTTTAGGTCACATTGAATTAGGGTTTAGTGTTGCATCTTGCATTTCATTTATATTTCCAAGTTCTTACTTGGTGGTGAACCCCTTATTAGTTTGCATTCAGCCCCTAGGACAACCCTCTTGCAAGATCTCTTTCTCTTTTGCACTGAGATCTCAAGGGTTACCGTTGAATGAAATTGGAAAAGTGGGTGTGCTCTATGTCCTAAAACTATATGACAACACTATACCACATTTTCACCATTTTACTATGTAAAATTTAGAGAGTGGTCATTTCTCACAAAGAATGACTAACTCAAGTTGTTGGTGACAATTGCACCTTTGGGGTTAAGAGTCAAGAGTAAAATTTCAAGGTGCCCAATCTATTAGCCAACAAAACATTATTACAAAAACATATTCATTGATTTTTTTCCATGCACAAGATATTGAAGTTAGCTATTTGAGGGAAACATAAAGAAAACAAATTATTCCTTTTTTTTGACATCCCATAAACCTGACTTTTTACTAAAATTTTCAATAGTTCAAAATTTTTTGTTAAATTTACAAAAAATTATATCAAACCAAATTTTATTTTTTTAAGAAAGTACAAGTATAAACTTTATTAAGAGATCTACATTTCATTAGTTTACATAATTTTAAAATTTAAAACATAAAGGCCACTTTTATGTGGTCAAAGTTGAATTTTTTAATTTGTGTTTCTCATTTCCTTTATAAAATCCCATGCACAAACCCATGTCACATTTTATAAAGGAAATGAGAAACACAAATTAAAAAATTCAACTTTGACCACATAAAAGTGGCCTTTATGTTTTAAATTTTAAAATTATGTAAACTAATGAAATGTAGATCTCTTAATAAAGTTTGGGTTAATTGAAGATAATATATTTAGATGTAAGGTTTGGGTTCTCATCATATAGTTATGGGAAGCACCATTTTGTAAGGGGGTAAAAATTTGTCTGCTTGAGAAGTTGGTTTGTTCAGATGCCATAAGATTTGTCTGCTATATAGCTGATAAACTCTATGTAAATACATATTATATGATAGTAATATAATTACAGGCTCTAGCCTTTTGCTGAAAAAATAAAAATGCCATGCTAGTGTATATATTTCCTTACCTCTTTGTTTTCATTTCTCTCCAAATATTACCTCAATTTTCTTTATTAATAAACAAGTGACACTTAGTAGTGACTAATTTCCTATTTAGTATTATAATAATAATATTTATTGGTTAGGCATTAGATGAATTATGGTATACTACTAGAGGGACATGTTTGACAATAATTTGAGATAATTACTGTAGACACCTAAAATATGGTCTTACCCAACCACACCTAATTTTAGCCTATCCTAAGCCTATTTAATTAAATATTTATTTAATTATTCCCATCCTTTCCCATCTTTATCCCAAACCTTTAATCAAATAAACATTTACTATTTATTTAATTATTTCCCTTCACATGATCCCATTAATTAAATAAATATTTTATTTATTTGATTAATTCCCCTTTATTCCTCAATTCTTTACATTTAATCCTAGCTATTGATTCCTTCACATAGATCTCAATCTAAACTTGTCATCTTATAACAAGTGTCCCTTCACATGACTAACTAAGGCCTTGTCTAGATTCATTGAACCTAAACACTTACCAAAAGTCAAACTAAATTTCCATCTCATCTATTCATTTCATATCACACCTCTTAATCATAGCCATTCACAATATATGTTGCGCTAATCCTAATCCTAAAATTAAACCTTATCCTTCATGTGACACTTGTCACATTACTACAACTTTAATCTAAACCCTAATCCTCATTCAATCCTAGCCATCTATTAACCAATCCATCTTGGACCTTGATTTGTCTCATAGAAATTATATATATGAGACTCCTTCTATCCTATTTTCTATCAGTATTCCATATTCATAGCCGTATGTTGTTGAATTTTCTATCTACTTCTCCCATTTTCTATCAATTTTTCATATTCATAGCCTTATGTTATTGAATTTTCTTTCTACTTCCTCCATATCCTAGCTAACCTTTATTATATCCTCATCCTATCCATTTGATCTTTCATCATATCAATCCTATCATCATGTTGTTGGTTTGATAAGCAACCACATTCCTCCACCAACAAATCAAAAGAGAAAATCAAGTGGAGTAAGGGTGCACTCTACTTCAATTCTATCTAAGGAGAAATAAGGATTTTAGGTTAAGGAATTGTTTATTGCATTATCTTCTATGTGATTCACATTCAATACATTTTCTTTTCCTCATTTTGACATTCTCAATGGGACCCACATCCCTATTTCGATCTTTTTGTGTGAGTTTTTGTTGAGTTCTTAGTTGTAGGTTTTGATTCAACACTCAACTCTATGATTTTTCACTTCTGTTCAAGGAAATCGTGCCTAAATATCAAATTTTGGTGCCTTCATTATGAGAAACCATGCTTGTATTTCAACTTTTAATTTGGTGCCTTCATTTTGAGAAATCATTCCTACATTTCACAAAACCACACCTAAGATGCATAGATCCATGCTTATGTTTTAGAAACTTGTGCCTATGTTTCATAGAATAACACTTGCGTTCTACTTAGGTTTTTAGTTTTTTTAGCACCAACCCTTGAAAATTTTCTATCGATTTCTACATTTTTCCTAACATTCTGTTTTCAAGTTTTGCTAATCTATCTTCTCTACATGTTTTATATTTTCCTAACGTTATATTCTACAAAAAATAGGATTAGTCATCAATTTTTCTTTCAAATCTAGGGTTTGTGCCAAAGCATGCTTCCATTATATTCATACACACTTTTGTTCCAACTTTTCACACCTTTGTTTCAACTTTTTATACCTCTATATTGAATCTTTGTGTCTACACTCCAGCTTTATGTGACTTTATGATGACTTTCAATGCCCTCCTCTTGCAAATTTGTGTCTTCATTATGATTTTCTATACCTCCATTTTGAATTGCTACAATTTTTTTTCAATTTGTTGCATTTCTACTTCACAAAGACACACCTTTACATAGGCATAATATTCCTTTTTTTTGTGTGCTTTTGTTCTTTCAAAAGGAACCTTTGTTTGGCCTTGCAGTGCTTGTGTTTCATAGATTTGTGCTTCTATTCAATTTCCTTCATAATTTTTTAAAAGGGGTGAGTGTACCAACCCCTATTGCAAAAGGAGTCCCAATTTTTTTATGGTTATCTTAATACTAACAATCATTTTCTTTGATCTCTTTGTCATCTAACCCCTTGCGATGTAGCTTAAAATCACTTTTCAAAGGAAAAAAATCATCAAACTATTAACATATTTCTTACAATTTTTCTTGTCCAAGGCCTTCTTTTCTTCCACTAATCTAGGCACATTTCTTTTCTTAAGGTTAATGAACTTTTATTTTATGTGTTTTTGAGTGAGTGGTGTGTATGTTGTCCTCTCACACCTAGTGTGATCTTGAGGATAAAAAACAACACATACTCTTATTTTCTTTTCTTTGTCATCCCAAGGATGTGTGTATGCTCTCCCCTTGCACTTCGTGTGATATTGGGTGATCAAAAACACTTGGATCATTCCTTTTAGGAGGTTTTCCTAGTGATTTCATCACCCTAGGGGACAATCTCAACTCTTGTGTTTTGATGGAGTATAAAGAGCTAGAGGTGAATTGAAAGAAACCACTCTTGGAAGTGGAATCTTGTTAGTCTAGGCTAAACCTCTAAGAACTTTATACCTTGGAGAAGTGAAGGTGGCGACTGGGTTACCCTTTCCTCTTGACTATTTGGCATTATTCTCTTTCATCTACGTATTTTAGCCTCGCATTCCCTTGAGGTAGTTAGAGGACTCCTTAGCAACCTTGTTCATCCTAGTTTAAGACCTTTAGGTCATTGATTAGTGTGGTGCAAGGTACAGTATCATGCTTGAAGTTACTCACCATGTATCTCACTAAGTAGAGATAGAAGATCTCTGGGAAAAGTCTTAGGACCTCTAAAGAAAGGGAAAAAGTGATCCCTTTTTCCATTTGATCCATATCTATTTAATCTTCAAAGATAAGTTCCTTGCACTAATATTGAGGTATTAGAATTTGGCTAGTGGGACCACACTAAGTTAACACTCGCATTTGAATCATTCTAGGCTTGTACAAGTGCTTGGTGTGTTTTCTTGTGATAAACCAGTGTGTACATATCTTCCCAATTCCTCAAGACACTTTATTTATTTATGTGCTTTCAAATCTACCTCCTAGTCAAGAAAGAAGAACCTTCATCGCAATCCAACCAATCTTCCAATCTCTTCATCCAAGTACATTTATCCAATCCTTCATCTATCCAAATATACCCAACCCATCTATCCTCCTAAGCCCATTCTCTATCTATCCAAGCCTTCTAAATCCTTCCAACCTAGTTATTTACTCATTAAGTTCTTTCCAATATAATATTATAGTCAAACTAGTTCATCCACCTATTCGCCCCAAATATAATCTCATTCTTCATCCTCATCCTTATGTCCTATTCTTCTAACCCCCAATCCATTTCTAATTCATCATCATAATTTTCCTCCTCATCCTAAATGAATCACAAACTTACCTCTTCCAATCAATCCTTTACCATGTCTAACCATATAATATATCCTCCATCCAATCTAATCTATTCATATCCACCCTCATCCATCCCAACTACCTCCAACATCATGAACCCATATCTTTCCCCAACAAGCCCAAAATTTGTTATTAAGGGTAAACATAATTAAATTGATGGTGATGATGTGGATGGCCTTGTTGACCATCCTGAATATGATCACTATGATGATAATGAGAATCTCATGGACCAAAATAACCTATCCACTTCAAACACCTCTCCCCATATCCAATACTTTACCTATCCATTTTCTAATCACCAAACCTTCACTAATATTTCCCTCATCTATCACTTAAATAATGATAAAGAGTCCATGATTATATACCTCCTTAGCATTGGTTCTAAACTTCCATCATCCACACCACTACCAAATCCAATCCATCTCCTACTGCTTATCCTTCTGCTTCCTTTGAGAAGGGTTTCCAAATCCCCATCCAAGGTTCCCATCAAGTCCCATCCATATAATCCCCATCCACCACTACTGATTTCATCCTCACCCACCACTTTAACAATGACAAATACTCCATACTTGGACACTTCCTTAGTATTAGTGCAAAACTTCCATCCTTCCCACCTCCACCAAATTCTAATCCATTTCCTATTCCTCATCCCCCACGTTCCCTTGACAAGGGAAACCAAGAATCTATCCAAAATTCATCTCTAACCCCATCCACATCCCAAATCCCCATCTCCAAATCCTTTTCAAGGTCCTCATCGTCATCCTTAATTTACGAATCCATGGAAGCCTTCACTTCTTATTACACTTGTTCATCTCCCACATCCTTGCAATCTAAATCATCCCAATCTCATAAATTAAATCCATCCCATGGATTTCATGATTCCCTCCAAGGATTATTAGTGAAGGAGCCTAACCCCCCAAGCACCAACAAAGTTGTGCACTATTCACATATCATGCATCTACCTCCATTTCCCACCCCTCCATCCACCCAAGTTGAAGAATATATCCAACCTTTATCCCCTATCACACCATCCACATAAATCCAAACATGCCAAGAACTTGGTCCAAAGCATGCCCATATGTACCCTAGCCTAAATCAAGATCATGTACATGACCACAAAACCTTATATCAAACACCACCATCCACTCCATCTAAAATATTTGATTTCCATGATAATCCAATGTTTGGTCATGATATCTATAATAATCCAATCTTTGATCATGATTTTTTTAAGGAAATCCAAGATGATCTCCTTCCATCTCATGATCCTATACCTTCAATGCCACCTCATGATCCTCTCCCATCTCTAGAGAAAGACATTCCTTCCACCACATCTAATTATCCCCCTCCTAATCAAGATCAAGATGTATCATCAACTCCATCTCATGATTCCCTCTCTTCCACTCCATCTTATGATTCTCCTCTATCCCATGATCCTACACCATGTCAAGATCAAAGTGTCCTTCTCACTATTACAAGTATGTGTAGTTTTTGTTGTCATTTATGTCAATAGATCTATGTTGTTACATTGATGTCAACCTTGGAGACACTTTGATTAGTTTTATTATGTTGTTATTAGTAGTATCACTAATGTCAACCTCTAGTGTTGCTTTGATAAGAATGTGTGTGGTTGATTTTCTATGTTGAATTTAATTTGGTTGTAATGAGGAAGTGTTGTGGGTGATGAGGATGTGTTTATGGTGCTTGGTTTCCAAGTGATTTTGAGAAAATTTGAAGAAAAGAGAAAATAGTGGGTTGGAGAGGTGTTCTGTGTGACAAATTAGTGTTCTAGTTTTTCTCCACATTTTTTTTTGTGTCGAAGATTTGCTTATGAGGTTTATATATGCTGATTAGAGGTGTTTGTAGGTGTTATATCCAGAGTTTTTGGTTTTAGATAATTGTTTAGAGAAATTTGTGTTCACCAGTGCATGAATTGTGTATTGTAGTGGTGTCTGAGAGAAATAATTTTTCTCTACATTTTTTTGCAGTTTCATTTCTGGTCTTATGGATTTGGAAGTGTGCTTATATTGCTAGTATCTATCTTTAGTATGATTTGTTAATGATTTGATGCTCCACAAGTTGGATTCTTGAGTTATAGTGTGTGTAAAGTTAATTAGGTGTACAAGATGAGTATGTTCTTTAGGTGAAAGTTATTGTGAAGGAATTTATTGGATTTCAGGGTGTTTATGGAATATTCCAGATTATGTTCAAGTGATGTATGTTGTTTGTGAATCATATTTGGATCTAAGGAAGCGTGTACTTAAATGTTTAAGGGTGTTTACATAGGTTCAATCAACCTTGGGTGTTTACACTAATTATGTAAATGCTTCGGTGTATGTGGAAGTGTGGTATGGTGTATATGTATTTTTTTAGGTCCGAGTTAAGGTGTGGTGTGGTCCATTTTCATTCCTTTCTACCACAGGAATGCTTAGTGTCGACCTAATTTGAATTTGCACATTGAGGTGCATAGCCGACCTTGGAGATTTTTTTCAAGGTTGAGGATGGTATAAAGAAGTGTTGAGTTGATGGAGAGTGGTGTGGTAATGTATGTAATGCGAAGTGTAGAGTTGTGAAGTGTGAAAGTGCAAAATGCAGTGTGGGATTTAATGTGTTAGACTACTAGAAGTAGTGAGTAGAAGGTGTCTACATTCTTTAGAGAGGCTGCGAATGTACTGGTGATGTTGTAGTGGATCTTTCGATTTCTTTAAGATGGATTTCTCATTGTAACATTCTTCTTTCTTCTTTTTTGTAATTTGGTAATGAGCCCTCTGATAGTGAGCCTATTGTATTCGATGTTGCAATTACTTTATATTGTGAGCTAATCCTCATCCCTTCTTGGGTTTTCCATGTAAATATAGTGTTCTCATGTGTTTGGATGTGTTTGCATTATTGTTTCTCATGTTTACATTCTACTAATGCATGATAAGGGTTTAAGTGATTGTTAACTATTTAAGGACTAATGCAAATTTGAATGTTAAAGAGGGTTTTAATGTTTTAATGTACAATTGATTCACCCCCTCTCATTTTTCTTATGCATTCAACAATTAATATTAGATCAAGGTTCCTTAGAAGAAAGCTTAACCAATTGAGGTAGATCTGGGATGACACACAAGAAGGAGGCTCCTCTATTTGATGGATTTGATTATGTATTTTGGAAGACCAAGATGGAAGGTTTCCTTTTTTCTCTAGGGTTTTCAATTTGGAAGTCTATTGAATCTAAACATATTGTGCCTGTAGACATCCAAATTTAAACACTTAATTTATCCAAATTTATCACTTTTCGTCTAAACATCCTCTTATATGAGTTAATTAAATAATATTACTATTATTTAATTAATATCTTTAATTCTGCCAAATCCCTGAGGTATTTAAATAATTATTAAATACCTTACCCTCCTTAATCCCCTTTTCATCAAATGAATTAAATAAATAGTACATTTATTTAATTTTTCACATGTCTTTTTCATCTAATCCTAATCCATCTCCTAATTTCTTCATTAGGGATGTGCACATGCCTAATCCTTGATTAGGATGTGTCACATCCTCCAACTTTTGCAAGTTGGCTTCTAATCCTCATTTATCTTCTAATTATTGATTAATTAAGCCTAATCATTCTCCAAAGAATTTTTAATTCCTTTTTATTCTTTCTAGATTCCCCTCTTTTATATGTGAATTTTTAATTCACATTCCATCCTTCCAAGGCTTCTAGAACCTTGGACTTGTCACAATCTCCACATGTGACCCACGTTGGACTTGTCACAATCTCCACATGTGACCAAGTCCCACCTTTTTGGAGCCCACCTTTTATCCTCTAGATCATCCTATGAGTGAATTTTTAATTCACATTTATATCCCCAACCACCTTTCACTTTCCGATGTAGATTTTTGAGGAATTCCAAGATTCCTCAAATGTCTCTTTCACTCCCACTTGGGGACAAGAAATCTCTCTTTTTGTGGAAATCCTCTCATCCCCCAAGGTGCATGTCCTTTCCACCTCATGTACCTTTTTGACAACTCATCTCCACCTCATATCCTCTTGTCCACTTCACCCTCCACATGTCAAGATGTGAGGGCTTGTGGGTTCTCAACCCACCATAGCCCTTCATCTTGACCTTGTTGGATCAATCTTGACCCTTGAATTCTCCAGAGAATTCAAGTTCCTCTATAAATACCCCCTCCTCAAAGGCATTTTTAGAACACTTTCATTTGGAGCAACCTTATGCTGCTAATTTTCCTTCTCAACACTTTGTATTTTGATAACTACATGCTGACCATTTGAATCCTCAAGCCTTTTCAATCATTTAGCCATCTTTGTTCATCATCTTTCATATTGAATCTTGCATTTAGACATTCAAACAATCATCTAAGGAGCACACAACCAATCCAAGCAAGGGCCAATCAAAGGGGTATCAACAACAAGGGAGGTAAAAGTGTTTGTGTTTCATCTTATTTGCATTCCTTTTCGTTGAACCACTCTTTTGGCTAATCTTGAGGTGTCTTTGGTATTTTGTTATTCATGCTTCTTAGTTAGTTTTGCACATTTAGAGCAGTAGAAATTCCAAGATATACATTTCTGGCACGCCCGGTGGGACCCACACACGGGTCTTGCATTTAACGTCTCTTCGAGTTAAGAATTTTGTAGGAAAAACTCGCAAAAGTGCGGTAGCGCCCCCATAGAAGTGCGGTAGCACCCTCACAGAAGTGCGGTAGCGCCCCTACAGAAGTGCGGTAGTGCCCGCACAGAAGTGTGGTAGCGCCCCTACAGAAGTGCGGTAGCGCCCCCACAGAAGTGCGGTAGCGCCCTTCACAGAAGTGCGGCAGTGCCCTTCATAGAACCGCGGCAGCGCCCTTCACAGAAGTGCGGCAGCGCTCTTCACAGAACCGCGACATCGCCCCAAAACAACACAGTTTGGAAGGTAAAATAGGCGTTTTGGCCTCATTTTTGCTCTAGTTTTTTGCTATATTCACGTGATAACTCTCTAACGTTGTTCTGGCAAGAATATTGCTATTTTTCACTAACGTTTTTGCAGCATATTGTGGCAAAATTTGACCAAAGGCGAAAAGGAGGACTACTAACATTTGTTTGCAGGGTCATCTACATAATCAAACTTTCAAAAATTATCTTTGCTACTCTCAAACATAGTCTAATTAGGGGGATTAAATTTCATTATTTGCTGTGGTTGCTTATTTTTGTGTTACCCAAGGGGGCATTGATTTGTTTTCACTTTTCCCTTGCACTTCGTGTGAGCCTGGGGAGTAGTTGGAAACAGTTGGTGTCTTCCTTTTAGTGGGACCTGCTTAGGGATTTCATCACTCCAAGGGACGATTCCAACCACGTGTATCAGCGGGGTATATAAAGGGGGAGAATGAAAGTTGTACCCCAATCCAGTTGCGTCGTAATTGGCGGAGCGTCGAAGCTAGGGTGATACCTAGATAGACGTGAAGAGTTGGTCCAAGCCTTTCAGTATCTCGCTGGGGTTCCCGACTCACGCTTGTGACGGACTGGTGTTCACGGTTGTGCCTCACATACCAAGAGTATATCGAGGACTCCTTAGAAGCCTTGTGCATCCTAAATTAAGACTTTGCCTTGCCATACCCGTAATATTAATCATAGGATTGTGCTTGCTTGAGGTGTTATCTCGTGAAAAATCTGTCAAATTTTTGATACTTTGGACTTGTTTTATCATTTCGTGTCCTTGCCATAGCCTTTGCCATCAAAAACCAAGCTTTGTCCCCGCAGAAACGGGGTAGCGCCCTATGTAAAAATGCGGTAGCGCCCCCGCAGAAATGCGGTAGCGCCCCCGCAGAAACGCGGTAGTGCCTCCGATTTACTGCAGAAAGGTGGTAGCGCCCCTGATTTACCGCAGAAAGCTGTCTACGCCCCTAATTTTGCTGGAAACGCCCCTAATTTTGCTGGAAACACCCCTGATTTTGCTGGAAACGCCCCTAATTTTGCTAGAAACGCCCCTGATTTGTTGCAGAAAGCTGTCTACGCCCCTGATTTGCTGCAGAATGCTGGCTACGCCCCTTTAACTTCCCGGGGCTGTCATTTACAAACCGTGCATCGGATCAACTTCGTTCAAAAACCAAAATTGCTTAATTTTTTGAGCTCTATCTAGTGGTACCTTCCATTTCTTCCTATCCAATCACACCAATCCTATCAAATTCATCCAATCATCTACCCGATCTAATCATCCGTCTACCGAATCCCATCAAAATCAAAAGCAATCCCATCCAATCATCCTAATCTGAGCTTTTGTCCAATCCTAATCTGAGCTTGACCAAAATCTTGATTTGAGCTTTAATCCATTCCCATCCAAAATCTTTTATCCATCCTCTTTATCCTTTCACCATCATGAATCCTCATCCTCCATCAATAGTAGTCAAGTGAAACCTTAATTACGTGGATGACGATAACGAAAGTCTTGTCGATCAAGAAGAATATGACATAGATCCCCTTGATGCTATCATCACTAGTAAGATCTCTCCACCCACTTTCCACAATCCAATCACCCCTTCCAGTTATCCCGCTATGTCTTCATCCACGCCTAGTCATGCTCCTTATGCCACCCTTGACAATGGATATCCAGTATCTTCTTCATCCCCATATTTGTCATGTACTTCATCTACATCATCCCCTTACACAACATCTACATCCTCTTATCCTCATCTTCCATCCCAATACTCCTATTACAATTCCCCATCCATGTCCCCCTATCCTAATCCTCTTTTCCAATCTTTCCATACTAATCCTATATCCACACCCTTTTACCTTAATCCTACATCCATGTCTCCTCATCCTAATCCATCATCCCAATACCTTTATTATAATCCATCCCCCACATCCTCTTGTCCCACTACACCACCTATATCCTCTTGTCCTAATCCACAATCCATGTCCCCCTATCTTAATTCACCACTCCAATATCCTTATCTTAACCCTCCACCCAATCCCATTCATCCATCTACTCCTAGTCCTCCATCCAATCCCATTCATACATCTACTCCTAGTCTTCCATCCAATCCCATTCATCCATCCCATCCTAGACCTCCATCCAATCCTAGTCTTCCATCTACTCCTAGTCCTCCATCCAATCCAAATCCCCCTTTTACTCATGGTCCTACATTCAATCCCATTGCTCCATCTAACCCTAGTCCACCAATCCATAATCCCTCATCCATTTCTACCACCTCAGCCAAGCCAACCATATGCAAGTCTCTCATTTAAGAAGTTCTCCAAGGACTCATTATAAAGAAGCCATCCCCAACTCCACATCCTGAAGTCATGGAACCATGCCATCCCAATCCATCATCCACGGTCACTAGTGATGAGACCCTTCTCCATACCACACCTATTATTGATGTTACCACCCCTAGCACTGATCAAACCATTGAAACCATTGAACCCACTAAATCCATTGAACCCACATCTCCCACTATGAGAGCCACTGAAACCATCAAAAACACCCAAGTCTAATCCACTCCCTCTACTCCTAGATACACCCAATCCATCGAAGACACCCAAATCCAATCCACTCCTCCCACTCCTAGTAGCACCAATGAACCTCATGAATCTTCCATCTCTCCATCTTCCCCACTTGAAGAGTCCCAACAAGACTCTATTACCATGCCTCCCACACACGATGAGTCATGCCAAGAGTCTAATCCAAAGCATGCCAACATATCCCCTTCTCCAGATCAAGATCCTACCTTCCTATCTAGTCCACCTCAAGATCACAGTCCCCCATCTGTTCCATCCCATGATCCCCTTGTCATTCAAGCTTCCACTGCTCCATCTCCATCTCCATCGCATGACCCTACTACCACAAATCCAAATCCTATCATGGCCCCTACTCCCTCTCCTGATGTTGCTATCCCATCCTCTCCTTCTCATGATCCCCCATCATCGCCTAAAAATGCTATCCCCACACCACTTGCATATCCCCTTGGTCCTCTCACATTCTCCATGGTGCCCCTTTAAGAAAAAATGTACATATAGCACTAACCCTCCTCTTCCACTTAATAATAATGAACTCGTGATCATTCTTCCAGACAATAAAATCCTATCCTAGATCAATACCTTCCGGGCTAGTGCACTGAACTATCAAGGAAAAGGTTTAGGCCTTAATGAGCAAGGTATTATAGAGCCCATCCAAGCTAAAGAACATTTGTATCTGCAAGGTCTTAGATGTACTACTCATGACTCACAATCTAAAAATGTTGGTACAACCTCTCGACGTCCTCAACAAGCCTTTTCCCAAAGACATGTCGGCTCTTCTCATCGCCCTACCAGATCATATGTCGCCATCCCTCCTCCTCTATCATATCACCTCAAAACAACTGTCCATCTTCCTCCATCCACTCCATCCATATTGGGTCCTTATGTCCCCTCATCCCCCATCCCATATCCTCCAAGTCCTAAGTCTATTTTGGGCCCTTATATCCCAAAATCACCTCCTCCATCTCATCCTATCCATCCTTTCATCCATCCATCACCTATCCATGTCGCCCGTCATAACTATCCCACTCTCATGTTCCCTAATCAGGATCAACAAAGGCACGTACCTGTACATCATCCATCCACATATCATCCTAAAAATCCTACCTCCATCCCTCCATTCATGTGTCCTCCACATCATCCATCTCCTCACACCCATCCCCTTGCTACTAAAAGCACTTTGGTTGTTAAAGAAAAAATGCATAAATCCAAACATCCACATGAATCTAAGGCTCCCCATGTCCCCTCTAAAATACATGGTGAAGAGAAGAAAAATCTACATCAAATCCATAGGCCACAAAGGCCCACGAAAGCAAAGATTAAAACCATGTGGATCCCAAAGAAAAAAGATGCAATACCATTACATGAAAAATCTATAAGAACATTCAAAGTCACTAATCCAAAAGCTCATCATACACCCCTTTCATCTCCTACGTCTGTTTTGGGTCCCTATGTCCCAAAATTTACCATTCCATCTCCTCCATTATCCCCACATTCTCCAGTCCTTAATCCTCTTATCTTTTCACGTCCACCACCACATGTGCCAATACGCATCTCCCCATCACATATCCACCCCATCATTCCATCCATACTCTTCACAGCATCCCATCCATTATCCCATGTATCTCCCCTCTCAAATCCCCCTAATTCATCCTCTTGCATAATCCATTTATTCATAAGGTTGTACCAACATCCAACAGTCACTTCAAACATGGGCTCTTAACACCTTGATCCTTATCACATGTCCTTACCCATCTTCTTTTGCATGACATCCAAAGCCAAAAAATCAAAAAGAGAGAGAAAAAAGTAAAGAGAAATAATAATCCATCCTAATGGGTGAAACTTGGGTAAAACAAGTGCCTTGGATAAGTACCATGATGAAACCTCGCAACATGCGCCATGTGTAACTCCCATCTGTATTTTAAAGTAAACCTTTGATATGTATTCTCCATCCCGCTTATGCTTCAGCTATGCACCCACCTTTATCCATCCTCTTCTTATAAACTTCCATCCCTTCTCCCACATGTATTTTCTGCATCCTACCATCATATCCCATTTATCTCCCATTCCCTCCATCCTTCTTGTGATCTTGATCAAAATTGGGGCACCTATCTATGCATGCTTTGGACACCTATTGGTATATATTCCCTTCATCCATGCTCTATCATATTCCTTGGTCACCCATCCTGTCCTCCTTCAGTTATCTCCTTTATCTTATCATCCACTTGTCTTACGTCCCTCATGCCTCATCATATATGACATATCTAGAGTGGGGGCATCTGCTTCTTTTGTGACATAGTCCTTGGAGAAATCATCTATCATAACATCCCTTCATCTCTCTATCCATTTATCATAGCATCCCTTCCATCTCCCCATCCTTATCTTCATATCCACCTATCCTAACATCCCTTTCATCTCCCAATCCTTCTGTCCCTATCCATCTATCACAACATCCCTTCCATCTGCCCATCCTTGTCTTCGTATCCCTCTATCCTAGCATCCCCTTCATCTCCCAATCCTTTTGTCCCTATCCATCTATTATAGCATCCCTTCCATCTCCCCATATATCCTAGCATCCCTTCCCCATCTACCCTAGCATCCCTTCCATCTCTCCATCTATCCTAGCATCCCTTTGATCTCCCAATCCTTATATTCCTATCCATCCAAACAATCCCTCCCATCCCTATCCCTATATCTCTATCCATTCTTTCCTCTTTGTCCTCATCCCATCTCACAATCCCTTGTCATTGGTATCTGGTGATAGGCCTCCCTCCATGCAACCCAATGCCATTTATCTCATCATCATCACACCTGCTTCATCACTTTTCATCACTCATCTATCTATCATATCATCCCCCCAAGTCATTTTTTTGGATAACTATCCCATCCTTGAGCTTTATGTGATCATCATCATCCTATCTAATCAAACAGGTCTATCCTATCTTGTCGTCTCAGTCCCATCTTTTTATCTACTTATCCTATCATCATCCATCATCCTTTATCCATTGTTTGCCTTTGGTCTTGTCGAACTACGCTGCCCCTGCGCTTTCACGTAGGCAAGGTCGATCATTTGATCCGCCCCCGGGGTTCCATCATCGATCTTCATTGTCCACTTTGGTCCTCTATCGTCTATCATCGGTCTTTCTCCTTTTTTCCATTCTATCTTTACCATCCATCAATGTCTCCATCTTGGTCAGTCATCCACATTTCATCGAACTACGCGGGCTCTGCGCTTTTATGTAGGCAAGGCTAATCTTTGATTGGCCCCCGAGCCCCTAGGTCCTTAGGGTGTGTCAGTCTCATGTCTTGTCTTCCTTGTGTCGTGTCATCAAGCTATGCCCTCATCTGGCTGGTTCTTAACAAACGAGATCCACTTGTATCATGAGATCCAATCGATTTTGAACATCCCGCGTCATAACGATCTTTTAGTTTAGTATCTATCATCTTTGGTCTCAACAGGATGCATCCTTCCTAACAGACCTCATCAATCTCATCTATCCCCTTGATCCTATGGCAAAGGATGTTTGAAATTGATTGCGATCTTTTGATGCTTTTGGATTTTGTTTATCATCTAAGCTCCCTATCATCACTTGTCAAGGCTGCCATGATCTATCGTATTATGGTGTGTTTTGACTGGTCAACATAGGGGCATATCTTGCTTTTTTGTTTGCTTGTGTCTTCTTGGTTGTCCCACGTAGTACCCACCAAGATCCCCGAGGTCTTGTGTTATGTTGGGGCATCCTTTTATGCTTGTGGTTATCTCAATACCTGGCCCGACCAAGGTCTTCGTGACTTTGGGGTGTTGGGATAGCCTTCTTGTCTGTTGTGTTTGTTTCATGCATTAGACACTGATCCGCCTTGGTTCCACATACCCTGGCACTTAGTGTCTTCTGCTATAGCAAAAACCAGTGCTCCAAAGATGATAAATTGTATTTAGAATTGTATTTCATTTTCTATTTCATCATCTTGCATGTATCCCCTCATTCCCCCATCATTTTTCCTATCTCTTCATCCTTTCTCTTATCTTCCCCCCCCCCCGTCCTCTTTTTTTTCCTCCCATCCTATTTTCCTTCCCCTTACCCTCTATCCCCTATCCATCCC
>VDFB02000008.1:136532075-136548478 GCA_007258455.2 Sequoia sempervirens | reverse complement strand
CCCCAAATGCACCATTTTACTCTCTTTTTCAAAAAACTGATCCCGACCCATTTCCTAATTTTCCTCCGCGAACAAAACCCATGTCTTCGATTTTTCAAAATTGATTTTTGATTTTTACCCCGACACTTCCGGAGGCCATAACTTTTGACTCGGGTGTCCGTTTGAGCTGAAATTTGACGGGTAGTTGGAACCCATTTTGACCCATTTTCGGGGCCTCAAAGTTTCATCTTGACCCTCAAAATCCCAATTTAGTGTTTTTCTCCAACATTTTGAAAAGTTGTTTTCACTCATAACTCAAAATGCATATCTCAAATTTGGGATGTTAGTTGGAAATTCATCCTATCTCCCCAATGGGTATTTCTTGGAAAAAATTGGGACTCTCAAACATACGGCCCTGAGGTTTCCTAAAATGGCAAAATTTGACAATTTTTGAAAATTGCCAAATTGGGAAAAATCTGATTGTCAACATCTTATGCCCTTTTAAACTCCGGAACTCGGTGTAGAATCAATCCAATCATATCCTTCAACCATTATGGTCTTCAATTCAATCCTCGTTTGAGCTTTAATCTCATCCCAATCTGAGCTTAACCAAACCCCTCATCTGAGCTTTCGTCCATCTGCAGTCCAAATCTTTTGATATCAAACCAAATCTTCAATCTCAGAAATCAATCTTCTCCTTATCTATTCAATCTTGCACAAATCATCTAATCATATCCTTGGTCTTGTCCCTAGTCTTGTTACCAACAACCCCATCATCATTATCCATTTGTATCCTTCCTTATCCCTTTGGTGTTGTTTTGGGATGTATCTTTCCCTCATCAACAACACTTTCATCATCATCATCATCATCGGGAGGTATTCTCCCCTATCCCTTTGGTTTTGTTTTGGGATGTATCCTTCCCTCATCAACAACACTTTCATCATCATCAGGAGGTATTATTCCCTATCCTTTAGTGGTGTCTTGGGATGTATCCTTCCCTCATCAATACCACTCAGTGGGATGTACCCTTCCCTATCCTCTTGTTATTTTGGGATCTTTAATTCCCTCATTAACAACACTCCATTCATCATCAACCCATTTTGGCTTGTACCTTGACTGGGGCAACATCACCTTTTGAAATCCATTTGTGCTTCATCCATCTCTTATCGCTTCTCCTTCCCTCTTCCCATCACCTTGCATCCTCTTCCCATCACCTTGCATCATCTTCCTCATCTCCCCTTGCATCACATCATCTATTTCGAGAGCCCACCCGTGTTCTCTTGAACCCGCATGTCCTCTCGAAGGGGCATCCTTCATCCCTAACTCTTCATCTTCACCCCCATCGTCTTCCTTCCTAGTCATCCCTTTGATGACTAGGGCATCTTTTCCAATCTAACCATCTTCTTCTAGGTTCTATATTTTAATATTCTTTGAAATGATGCTACTTCATAGCACCATCTCAAAGAGGGGAAAAATGTAGACATCCAAATTTGGACACTTAATTTATCCAAATTTATCACTTTTCGCCTAAACATCCTCTTATCCGAGTTAATTAAATAATATTACTATTATTTAATTAATATCTTTAATTCTGCCAAATCCCTAAGGTATTTAATTAATAATTAAATACCTTACCCTCCTTAATCCCCTTTTCATCAAATAAATTAAATAAATAGTACATTTATTTAATTCCTCACATGTCTTTTTCATCTAATCCTAATCCATTTCCTAATTTCTTCATTAGGGGATGTGCACATGCCTAATCCTTGATTAGGATGTGTCACATCCTCCAACTTTTGCAAGTTGGCTTCTAATCCTCATTTATCTTCTAATTATTGATTAATTAAAAGCCTAATCATTCTCCAAAAGAATTTTTAATTCCTTTTTATTCTTTCTAGATTCCCCTCTTTTATATGTGAATTTTTAATTCACATTCCATCCTTCCAAGGCTTCTAGAACCTTGGACTTGTCACAATCTCCACATGTGACCAAGTCCCACCTTTTGGAGCCCACCTTTTATCCTCTAGATCATCCTATGAGTGTGAATTTTTAATTCACATTTATATCCCCAACCACCTTTCACTTTTCCCATGTAGATTTTTGAGGAATTCCAAAATTCCTCAAATGTCCCTTTCACTCCCACTTGGGGACAAGAAATCCCTTTTTGTGGAAATCCTCTCATCCCCCAAGGTGCATGTCCTTTTCCACCTCATGTACCTTTTTGACAACTCATCTCCCACCTCATATCCTCTTGTCCACTTCACCCTCCACATGTCAAGATGTGAGGGCTTGTGGGTTCTCAACCCACCATAGCCCTTCATCTTGACCTTGTTGGATCAATCTTGACCCTTGAATTCTCTAGAGAATTCAAGTTCCTCTATAAATACCCCCTCCTCAAGGGCATTTTTAGAACACTTTCATTTGGAGCAACCTTATGCTGCTAATTTTCCTTCTCAACACTTTGCATTTTGATAACTACATGCTGACCATTTGAATCCTCAAGCCTTTTCAATCATTTAGCCATATTTGTTCATCATCTTTCATATTGAATCTTGCATTTAGACATTCAAACAATCATCTAAGGAGCACACAACCAATCCAAGCAAGGGCCAATCAAAGGGGTATCAACAACAAGAGAGGTAAAAGTGTTTGTGTTTCATCTTATTTGCATTCCTTTTCGTTGAACCACTCTTTTGGCTAATCTTGAGGTGTCCTTGGTATTTTGTTATTCATGTTTCTTAGTTAGTTTTGCACATTTAGAGTAGTAGAAATTCCAAGGTATACAGTGCCTACAAATGGTTTGAGCACTGATGATGAGATCAAGACCTATTAAAAAAAAATGAAAGCAAGGTATGCTATTTTGAATGATCTTTCTAATATTGAACTTGTGAAAGTTATCAATCTTAAAACTGCTAATGAGATCAGGAAAAAGTTGGCAAGTATTTATGAAGGAGATGATAAGGTAAAGCAAGCTAAGATGCAAAACCTAAAGATCAAGTTTGAAACCCTGTGGATGTCAGAGGATACATATATTACTAGCTACATGTAGAAAGTGGATGAATTTGTAAATTCCATTAGAGGTCTTGGTGGAACTCTTAAGGATGATGAGGTGGTAAAGAAGGTATTAAGAACTCTACCTAAATCCTATAGTCATAAGGTTTTTGCTATTGAGGAATTGCAAAATCTAAATAATTATTCTAGAGACCAGTTGCTTGGTATTTTAACTACTTTTTAATTAAGAGAGTTTGGTTCAAGTGATTCAAAGAAAGAGCCTTCTTTTAAAGTAGGAAAAGAAGAGAAGAATGAGGAATCTGATCCAGATGAATTTGATGAGTTGGAAGAAAAAATTATGAGGAAATTGAAAAAGGGCACTAGAAAATACAGATGCAAGTTACCTTTTAAATGCTTTAACTATGGAAAGATTGGTCATTATCCTTCAAGATGTTTTGTCAAAGCTTCAAGAGATAGACCTAAAGAGAACAAAGGTAAATTAGTTAAGAAAAGTTATTATGTTAAAAAAGATGCTAGTATATTTGATGATGAATTTGATTACCCTGGTGATGAGGATAATGAATGCTTGTTCATGGCTCGAAATAATGAAACTAATTCTGCTAACTTTGAGAGATATATAAAGGAAAGTACTCTAGGAATAGGAGCAATGACAACTGCTCTTCATGATAGGGAAGAAAAGAATAACTAGATCATAAGCTTGAAAAGTTTGAGGTGGTTTAGTTAAGTTTGGTGATAATACATATGTTAAGATATGTGGAAAAGGTTCAATCAGTTTTGATGGAAAGCATAATATAGATGATGTTCTTTATGTTAAGGGTTTGTAGAATAGCCTTTTGAGTGTAGCAAAAATGTGTAGAAAAGGATATAATCTTGTGTTTCAGGATGATGGCTATGAGATCATAAAAGGCTCTAGAATTGTGGTTGCTACAAGAAGAAGGATAGATGGAAATGTTTATCAGCTTAAAGGTGTTAATGGTATGTATTTTATGACTTAGATGAATGAAATTTGGCTATGACATAGAAGAATGTGTCACATCAATTTTAATAGCATAGCGAGGATAAGTTCAATTCAAGCAATGAGAAATATTTCAAAGATTACAAAGCCTATCATTGCAATTTGTAAGGAATGCCATATTGGAAAGCAAGATAGAAAGAGTTTCAAAGAAAAAGAACAATTTTCTACTAGTCCTTTGGAGTTGGAGCATACATATCTTTGTGGACCTACAAGAACAAGAATTTTTCAAGGTGACATGTATTTCATACTATTAATTGATGATTAGTCTAGAATGATTTGGGTTACTTTTCTAAAAGAAAAATCATAAGCTTTAGATAAGTTTAAGGTATTCAAAGCTATGGTTGATAATGAAATGGATATGAAGATAAAATGTTTAAGATCTGACTGAGGTGGAGATTTTACCTCCAATGAGTTTAATACTTTTTGTAAAGATAAAGGAATAAAGAGGCATTTGTCAGCCCATAGGACTCCTCAGCAAAATGGAATGGTTGAAAGGAAGAATAGGACTGTTCAAGAAGTAGCAAGAACTATGATGAAAGAAGAAAACCTATTGGAAGTCTACTGGAGGGAAGAAATTCACACTGTAGTCTACATACTTAACAAAATACAAGAAAAGGGAAATAGTTAAAAAACTCCCTATGAGTTATAGTATGGAAGGACTCCTACTATCAAATATATTAGAGTGTTTGGAAAGAAATGTTATATCAAGAGAGATAAACAAAGCTTAGGAAAGTTTGATGAAAGATATAATAAAGGTATCTTCCTTGGATATTCTACAAAAATAAAAGCATAGCGGTGCTACAACAAGAGGTTGAGAAGGATAGTTGAAACTGCTAGTGTCAAAGTGGATGAAGATCTACATAAAATTTTAATGATGATAGATGGATATGAATTAGATGAGTCCTCTTGCAAAGAAGAAAAAAAGGATAAAGGTGAGGAAAATGAAGTATAGATTGAAGAGGAATAAGCTCTAGAAAGGATCCCTAAGAATCCTAAGTATGTGCAGAAGAATCATTCTGAAGATTAGATTATTGGTGACAAAAGAAAAGGTGTATTGACAAGAAGAAATGATACTATGAAAAAAGAACAAGTAAAATTATTTTTACTTTTAAAAGTTGAACCTTAAAGAGTGATTGAGGCATGTAAAGATGAATATTGGATCAAGGCTACAAAAGAAGAAATGATGCAGATTGAGAAGAATCAGACTTGGGAACCTATCCCAAGACCAACAAAGAAGAATGCAATTGGAAATAAGTGGGTGTTTATGAATAAAATAAATAAGAGTGGAATTTTTTTTGGAATAAGGAAAGGATTGGGTGTAAAGGTTATTAACAAGTGGAAGGCATAGAATTTGAGGATAGTTTTTCTCCAGTGGCAAGGATGTAAGCTATTAGGATGTTTTTGGATTTTGTGGCACATAAATATTTTAAAGTGTATCAGATGGATGTGAAGTCTGTATTGTTGAATGGTGAGTTGGAAGAAGTTTATTTTGAACAACTAGAAGGATTTCAGTTATCAGATAATCCTAATATGGTTTGCAGATTGAAAAAGACATTATATAGACTCAAGAAAGCTCCTAGAGCTTGGTATGGAATATTGGATAGGTACTTGTTGCAGAAAAGATTCAATAAAGGTATTATAGATAGTAATGTTTACTTTAATGTGGAGAAAGATAAAATCTTGATTGTGGTTGTGTATGTTGATGACATAATCTTTGGAGGTAATGAAGCAATGTGCAAGAGATTTTTTGAAGAGATCCAAAAAGAGTTTGAGATGTCTATGTTTGGGGAGATGAATTTTTTCCTTGGAATTCAAATCAATCAAACAAAGAAAGGGATATTTACTTCATAATCTAAGTATGTCAAGGAACTGTTGAAGAAGTTTAGGAAGGAAGACTCTAAACCGGCATGCACCCCTATGGTTACTGGTTGCAAGCTGAGAAAGAATGATGAATATCCTAAGGCTGATCAAAGAAAGTACAAATCAATAATTGGAGGATTGATATATCTAACTACTACTAGACCAAATATCATGCATGTAGTTTGTCTTGTGGCTATATTTCAAGAAGATCCCAAAGAGTCACATGTGGCAAAAGTGAAGAGAATATTCAGATACTTGAAGGGCACTTTGGAACATGGCTTGTGGTATCCAAAGGATGCTGATTTCTCTTTGAGTGCTTATATAGATGTAGATTGGGTAGGTTGTGTGGATGATAAAAAAAGTACAAGTGGTGGTGTATTCTTTCTTGGAAATAGGTTGGTATCTTGGCTAAGCAAGAAGCAAAACTCAGTGTCATTATCTACTACAGAGGCATAATACATTGTTGCAACATCATAGTGTACACAAGTGTTGTGGATGAAGAAAAAATTGAATGATATTAGAGTTATGTATGATGAACCAATTTCTATCTTCTGTGATAATGCAAGTGCTATGAATATTTTAAATAATCCAGTAATGCATTCAAGAATAGAACATATCTCAATCTAATATCACTTTTTGAGAGAGAAGGTTGTAGAGAATGAGGTGAAGTTGGAGTATGTGCCTACAAAGGATCAAGTTGTAGATATCTTCACTAAGGCTCTTCCTAAGTCAAGTTGTAGATATCTTCACTAAGGCTCTTCCTAAGGATACTTTTGAGTATCTCTGAGAGAAGTTAGGAGTTATTGCCTCTCCTTCTTTGAATTAGATGCATAAGAATATGCATCACTCTAGTGGATTTCAAGATTCATTCTTTGTTTTGGACTAATGTTGGTGGCTACCTCTCAGGGGGAGTAGGTAGTGGAATTGTAGGTTGTTGTAGTTAGGGGGAGTAAGTGTTGTCATTATATGGCATGTATGTGTCTTTCATTTATCATTTGTGTCAAAGGATATGTGCAACAGTTGATGGTTGGTGTAGAGAAGTGGAATGTGTAGGTGTGCAAAGAAGGTATGAAGAAATAGAGTATAGTAAAAATAAAAGGTAGTTGTAGAGCTATAATAAGTAAGAATAGTGGAAGAACCTATATATGTATTCCAAAGGGGTGTTGAGAAAATGTGTCTCAACCTTGCAATTGCATAAGGTACTATTGATACATAAGGTACTGCTCATTTGACGATGGCCAGAGGGGGTGTGGGGGGATCCCCCCACGAGGGAAACCCTAAATATTATTGTAAATCTAGACCATTAATCATTATGTCTCATATCCAATGACCAATAATTTATTGGCTTGATTTTCCCTAGAAGGAAACCCTATTTTATGAGGGAATTGTATTACGGTTGTGTATTGCGATGTATTCTGAGAGTTTGATAGTGGTTTTGTTACCTCTAGATCTCTGAGTGGTGATACTCCTGTGAGAATCTTGCTCTGCAAGTATATTGTAATCTTTGTGATTTTTGAGTAATATATTGGATGACTTTTGAGTGTGGGGTTTTTTCTCTCGAAATGGTTTCCCCATGTAAATCATTGTGTTGTGGTATGCATGATATTTGTGTTTAATTTTCTATAACTATTAAAGATCTATAAAATTTTGCATTATTCTCCTCTCAAGATTAGTGTAGGAAGTTATTCTGATACCTTAGCTTCCTTACAAGTGGTATTAGAGCCTGATCACCTTTGGTTTTAGTTGTGGGTTGTTGGGTTTTTTGAACTAATCTAGATTTGAGTGGGAACTTGTATAGAAGACATTGTATGATCTTGTTGCAAAAATTTTTAGATGGAAAGTTCATCAGGAAGAATAGAGGTGGATAGTTTTTTTGGAAATAATTTTGAAATGTGGAAGGTGAAGATGGAGGATTTGTTGATAGATCGAGATTTGTGGGAAGTTGTTGATGAAAATGTTTCAAGACCTGCAAATCCTACTCAAGCTACTCAATATGATGTTATGGACCATAAAGCCAAGGGTCTAATTAGATTGTTCTTGAAAGACTCTATTTCAATCAATGTCCATGAAGAGACCTCTATACAAAAACTATAGAAGATGCTTGGTGAGATGTATCAAGCCAAATATTTAGTGAACTAGATTTTCTTGAGGAAGAAATTGTATTCCTTGGGAATGGAAGAGGGTGGAAAAATTACAAACCACCTAGAAGCATACAATATGTTGGTGGCTCAATTGGCATCAGTTTTCAAAATGGATGAGGAAGAGAAATGTCAGATCTTGCTTTGTTCTTTGCTTGATTCATGGGATTATCTTGTTATGGCTATTGGGAGTACTTTTATTATATTGAAGAATGAAGATGTGGTGGGTTATTTTATTTTTGAAGAGATGAGGAGGAAGTTATCCATCAATGCCAAGGAGGCCTTGAATGTTCATGGAAGACCTAAGGAAAAAGGAAAGAAGAATGAGAAGTGTGAAAAATATAAGTCCAAGGGGAGATCTAAGTCTCTTGGAAAGTCCAAAGTTATTTGCTAGAATTGTGGTAAGCTTGGACATTTTCGTAAGGAATACAAAGAAGAAAAGAAGAAGAAAAATAAATTTGATTATGATTCTGAGTCCGATAAGGAAGATGGTGACACATTCATTGCAACTTTGTCAACTCATGCATGTAATGATGCATGGTTAATTGACTCAAGTGCATCTTTCCATATGACCTTTAATAGAGATTGGTTTTCTGAATATAAAGAATTTGATGGAGGTAAGGTGTTCTTGAGTGATGATTCTCATTTAGACATTGTTGGCCATGGTAAAGTTAAAATCAGGTTTCCTGATGGTAGAATAAAAATGATTAATGGTGTGTTGCATATCCCTGGTTTAACACAAAATTTGTTATTTGTGAGTAAACTAATAGATGTAGGTGTGCAGGTAGCATTTTATGATGCAGGATGCAAGATGGTTAGAGGTTCTATGGTGATTGCTAGAGGTGTCAGATATGACACATTGTATAAGCTTTATGCATGCATTGTTTAGTGCAATAGTAATTCTATAAAAAGAAAGTATGTGGAAGAAGTGAGGGTTTCACCTTCAACAGAGGGTCATGGATTTTGGGTACCCAAGGGTGCTCTTTCTTCTGAATCAAAGTTACTTGTAGAGAAAACTATTTTATGGCACCAAAGACTTGGCCACATTGGAGAAAAGGGTCTAAGGACCTTGAAAAAAAAAAACCTCGTTGAAGGTTTGTTTGATTGTAATCTTGAATTTAATTTATGTGAGCATTGCATTTATGGAAAACAAAATCGTATTCAATTTTACTCGAGCACTCATAAATCTTGTGGTGTATTGGATCTTATTCATTATGATGTGTTTGGTCCTGTAGATGTTCCTTCAATTAGTAAATCCACATATTATGTTTCATTTATTGATGATTATAGTAGAAAGACATGGGTATATTTTTTAAAGAATAAAGCTAAAGTTTTTAGTTGATTTAAAGAGTTTAAATCAATGGTTGAGTTGTAGACTAGAAATAAAATAAATTGTTTGAGGATTGATAATGGTGGTGAATTTTTCTCTAATAATTTTGATAGATTATATAAATATTGTTGTATTCATAAACAAAAGACAACTCAATATTCTCCACAATAGTATGGACCTACATAAAGAATGAATAGGACACTGATGGAGAAGGCTAGGGGTATGTTGAGTGGTGTTGGTCTAGAACAAAGGTTTTGGGTTGAAGCTGTTGCCATTCTTGTTACCCGATTAACATGTCTCCTAAATCAACTCTCGTTGATAAGAAACCTATAAAGGAATGGTCAAGTTACAAGCCTTCATTGAGACATCTTAAAGTTTTTGGTTGTGAGGCATACGCACATGTGCCAAAGGAGAAGCGAACAAAGTTGGAGAACAAGGATATGAAATGTATCTTGATTGGATACAATTATGGTGTGAAAGGATGCAAGCTTTGGGATCCTATTGCATAGAAGGTAATACACAAAAGTATTATTTTTAAAGAATCTAAGATTTCTTCTATTACATTGCAGCCAGGAAAAAGTAAACATGAAGATGTGATTCAATTTTATTCTACACCTGAGAAAGTTGAATTGAGGCCCATGGATAGACAAGAAGTTGAGGAGATCTCATCTAGCTTTGAATCTTCAGAAGATGAGGAAAAACCTCCAACTCACCTTGTTTGTAGGTCTACAAGGCACAAACAACCACCTGAAAGGTATTCACCTAATGATTGGAGATGTATTTTTTCTTTCAATACTAACATGGATGAACCCAGATCAATAAAAGAGGCATTAGGTATGAATAATACATAATCCTGGAAGATTGCTATGGATGAAGAAATGGTAGCTTTGAAAAAGAATGATACATGAGATCTTGTACCATTTCCTGAAGGATGAAAACCTGTTGGTTGCAAATGGGTTTTCAAGAAAAAGATTAGTTCAAATGGAAGTATTGAGAAATACAAAGCAAGGTTAGTTGAAAAAGGTTACTCTCAAGTTGAGGGTGTTGATTATGGTGAGATATTTTCTCTTGTTGCAAAAATGACATCCATTAGATTTTTTCTTTCTATTGCTACTGCTTATGATTTAGAGGTTTGGGAAAATGGATGTGAAAACTATTTTCCTTCATGGTGACTTGTAGGAGGATATTTATATGACACAACTAGAGCACTATGTGGTGAAAGGTAAAAGTAAATTGGTTTGAAAATTGAAGAAATCTTTGTATGGTTTAAAATAGAGTCCTAGGATGTGGTACCAAAAATTTGATACATATGTGTTGAGTTTGGGATTTGAGAATTCTAGATAAGATCATTACGTTTATTATAAAATTGATGGCGATCATTTCCTATTTATTGCACATTATACGTTGATGATATGTTATTCATTGGTAAAGGGAAATGTATGATTTTAGAACTAAAATCTCAACTTGCTGCTAAGTTTGAAATGAAATATCTTGGTGTAGCTAAACACATTCTTGGGATGGAAACTAGAAGAGAGAGTGAACAAAAAGATATGACTTGGCCAAAGTAAGTATGTCAATTCAATTTTACAAAGCTTTGATATGTAGGATTGTAGATCATTGTGCGTTCCTATTTTAGTTGCAACAAAGTTATCTATTTTAGATTATCCAACATCCCCATCAAAGATGGAAGACATGAGCAAAGTGATTTACTAGAGTGGAGTTGGAAGTTTGATGTATGCTATGGTTTGTACTAGACCAGACATTGCCCAAGCAGTGGGAGTTCTTTCTAGATATATGTCTAATCCTGGTAGAGTTCATTGGGATGTAGTTAAAAGAGTCTTTAGATATTTGTGTGGTACCTCAGATTATTCCTTGTGTTATCATAGTAAAATGACTAAAGATGAGATTTACCTTGATATTCATGGTTATGTGGATTCAAACTAGGTAGGTGATGTTCATAGTAGAAGATCCACCAGTGCGTATGTGTTTACTTTATTTGGTGGTGTAATTAGTTGGATGAGTAAGCGACAGGCTGTGGTTGCTTTTTCCACTATTGAAGCAGAGTATATGGTAGCTACTCACTCTTGTAAAGAAGCCATTTGGCTTAAGAGACTATGTTCAAATATTGGAATAAAACAAGGTGTAGTGACAATTTATTGTGACAGTCAGAGTGCGATATGTATAGCCAAGAACCTAAAATTTCATGCCAAGACTAGGCACATTTATGTATAGTACCATTTTTTAGAGATATGGTTAAAGATGGTAGAGTGAACATGGATAAGGTAGAGACTTTGATGAATATTTTTGATTCTTTAACTAAGATTGTGAGAACATAGAAGTTCAGATGGTGTTCAAAGACTATGGGCCTTTTAACCCCTAGCAATTAAGAGATGATGACACTCTTCCATTGTCCTTGCGAGGTGTTTGACAAGTGGGAGAATTGTTGAGAAAATGTGTCTCAACCTTGCAATTACATAAGGTACTATTGATACATAAGGTATTTTTCATCTGACAAAAATAGGGGGGTGGCGTGGGGGGATCCCCCCATCCATGAGGGAAACCCTAAATATTATTATAAATGTGGACCATTCATCATTATGCCTCATATCCAATGACTGATATTTTACTAGCTTGAACTTCCCTAGAAGGCAACCCTATTTTATGAGGACATTGTATTACAACTCTGTATTGTGATGTATTATGAGAGTGTGATAGTGGCTGTGTTTCCTTTAGATCTCTGAGTGGTGATACTCCTATGAGAAGATTCTCTTCAAGTATATTGTAATCTTTGTGATTTCTGAATAATATATTGGGCGGTTTTTGGAGTGTGGGGTTTTTCTCCCCAAAGGTTTTTCCCCATGTAAATCATTGTGTTGTGGTATGCATGATATTTGTGTTTAAGCTTCTGTGACTATTAAAGATCTATAAAATTTTGCATTATTCTCCTCTCAAGATTAGTGTAGGAAGTTGTTCTCCTACCTTATCTTCCTTACAAGGGGGAGAGATATTAGTATGGTGCCATTTTTTTGATGTCAAAGGGACAAAGAGTAAAGTTAAAAAGGAGAGAGTAAGCTAAAAAGGGAGAGAGTTTTTAGGAGAGATCTAATTGAAAAAACTTATGGATTAAGGAGGAGTGAAGTCATGAGAAAGAGGAAGTGTTGGTATGAAGCAGTGTGTATTTGGTCAGAGTTGTGTTTGTTGTTGATGGTTTTTCACATCATGTGTTTCCATCAATGACAAAGGGGGAGATTATTATAAGTATGTGAAATTTGTGTTATTGATGTCAATAGATCTATGTTGTTGCATTAATGTCAACCTTGGATATTCTTTGATTAGTTTCATTATGTTGTCATTAATAGTATCTTTGATGACAATCTCTAGCGTTGCTTTGATAAGAATGCGTGTGGTTGGGTTTCTATGTTACAATTGGTTTGTTTGTAAAGAGGAAGTGTTGTAGGTGATGATAATGTGTTTATGGTGCTTGGTTTCCAAGTGATTTTAAGAAAATTTGAAGAAAAGAGAAAATATTGTGTTGGATAGGTGTTTTGTGTGATAGAGTAGTGCTTTAGTTTTTCTCCACATTTCTTCTATGTTGAAGATCTGCTTATTCGGTTTGGATATGTTGATCAAATGTGCTCAAAGGTGTTATATCTAGAGTTTTTGGTTTTGGATAATTGTTCAGAGAAAGTTGTGTTCACCCGCGTGTGAACTATGTATTGCAGTAGTGTCTGGGAGAAATGGTTTTGCTTCACATTTCTCCACAGTTCAATTTTTGGTCTTACAGATCTGGAAGTGTTCTTATATTGCTAGTATCTATCTTCAGTCTAAGTTGTTCATGGTTTTATGCTCCGTAAGTTGGATTCTTGAGTTGTAGTGTGTGGAAAGTTAACTAGGTGTACAAGATGAGTATGTTCTTCAAGTGGAAGTTTTTGTGAAGGAATTTGTTGGATTTCAGGGTGTTTATGGATTATTCCAAATTTTGTTCAAGTGATGTATGTTGTCTATGAGTCATCTTTGGATCTAAGAAGCTTGTACTTAAATGTTTAATGGTGTTTACATAGGTTCAACTAACCTTGTGTGTTTACACTAATTGCAAAAATGCTTTAGTATTTGTGGAAGCATGGTATATCATATATGTATGCTTTTAGGTTTGAGTTAAGGTGTGGTGTGGTCCGCTTTCATTCCTTTCCATTGCATGAATGCTTAGTGCTGACCTAATTTGAATTTGCACAGTTGAGGTGCATAGTTGAGCTTTTAGAATGTTTTCAAGGTTGAGGATGGTATAAATAAGCGTTGAGTTGATGGAGAGTGGTGTGGTAATGTATGCAATGCAAAGTTTAGAGTTGTGAATTATGAAAGTGCAAAATGTAGTGCGATATTTAATATGTTAGAATACTAGAAGAAGTGAGAAGAAGGTGTCTACATTCTCTAAAGAGGCTGTGAATGTATTGGTGATGTTGTGGTGGATATTTTTGTTTCTTTGAGATGGATTTCTCATTGTAACACTTCTTTCTTCTTTTATGTAATCTGACAGTGAGCCCTTCAATAGTGAGCCTATTGTATTTAGTGTTGTAATTACTTTATATTGTGAGCTAATCCTCACCATGGTTTTTCCCTTCTTGGGTTTTCTATGTAAATCTAGTGTTCTAATGTGTTTGGGTGTGTTTGCATTACTATTTCTCATGTTTATATTCTGCTAATGCATGATAAGGGTCAAAAGTGGTTGTTAAGGGTTTAAGGACTAATGCAAATCTGAATGCTAAATAGAGTTTTAATGTTATAATGTACAACTAATTCACCCCCCTCTTAGTTTTATTGTGCATTCAAAACCATCTCCATATCATGATCCTAATCCTCCATACAATCCCATCACCCCTATCAAAGCTACCCATGAACCCCACACCTATCAAATGGCTTTTTCCAGTTTTATCCAATCTGGTTTACTCTATGAGCCCATAATTCCTTCCATTTCATATCCTCCTCAAAATGGACTCGTGTCTTGCTTCCAAACCAATAAGTATCCCATTGGTAAGAGGATTTGTCAAACTATGGAATATCAAGGCAAAGGATTAAGCCTCCATGAACAAGGCATATTGGAACCTATCCAAATACAAGAAAATCTAAATTATCATGGCCTGGGTTACCAAGATCATGCTCAAGATGTTGGTATCCCTCCAAAATCCCAAATCCATCCACTTAAGTTCAAATATCCACATTCCCCATCCTCAAAATCGATCTTGGTTCCTTATATTCCAAAGCCCAAGCGTTCATCCCTTCCATCTATTTTGGGATCCTATGTCCCAAAAATAAATTATTTATCTCTTTCATCCATCTTGGTCCCTTACATTCCACCACCAATCACTCCTATTCCAAAATATCATTATCCTATTTATCCATCACCTCAAATCCAAAATCAAGATCATCCAAGGCACACATCATTGAAACCCTTTCAACAACCTCCCTATATAAACCCATCCATAAGACCTCAATATCATTCCTCTCCATCCACCAATCCCATTGCTCTTAGAAGAAATTTGGATGCCAAATATAAAATTCATATATTTTTAGCCAAAAATCCACATACATACAAGTATCACCATGTCCCATAAAAAATACATTCCAAAACAAAGAAAAAATTGATCCAAAATAAAAAAAGCTAAAACCAAAAGGCCACAAAGGCCCATCAAGGAAAAATAAAATTAAAAAACCATGTAGATTCTCAAATTATTCATAGAAGCAATATATCCTAGAGAAAAATAAAAATTGGCATCCAAACTTGCTAATTCAATAGCTTCATCCAATTCTAAGTCCTCCACTCCATCTAAAAATACCTCATCTTCCAAATCCATTTTGGGATACAATGTCCTAAAATCCACTTTCCTAAGTCCTCCATCATCTCCTCATTCTATTTTGGGTCCCTATGTCCCAAAATCCATATCCCCTCCTCCCTCTAAACCTCGAAATTCAAAATCCATTTCTCCTCTGCCACTCCACTGCCCATCAAGGTGTGTGCCAATGTTGATCTCGCCAACATTTCCTTCCATTCATCCAAAAATATTCCAATTTTCCATCCATTATCCAACATCCACCCTTCATCATTCCATGTCCCTCTTATCCAATCCTTTGCATAGAACCTTATCCATTCCATATCCCTTACCATCATTCTACCAACATCTATGAACATACCTCCAATTTCTATGGTCTAATGAAGCACATATGCAATGGATTCCATCCATGGAACTAGATTATTTATTCCTTCCTCCATCTCCCTATCATCCATCCACTATCTTCCATACCACCTATCCACATCCTTATCCTCATCCTTCTCCATCCTTTATCTTCCAAAAATCCAAAAAAATTAAAAAAATAAAAAAAAATGGAAAAATTAAAGAGAAATCATTCGTTCACTGGTAAAAACCACTTCTTGTGATGCCTTGTAGAAGAACCATGATGAAAAACTAGAAAACATGTGTCATGTGTAATTCCCCATCCTTTCACACTCTACACTTGGGGGCAAGATTCATCCATACAACATCTTATCCATACCTTCCACTACCCTATCAATCATCCTATTTAAGTCCATCCCCCATTTTCATCTTTGATCATGACAAGGCTAAAGATATTCATAAAAATCCTATCAAAATCATCTTATCCACATATTCCAATATCCACCATATCATGTCCCTCATCTTTTTTCTTTCCTCCCATCCTATCCAAATCCGTCCTCCCTTCCCATATTTGATCTTGATGAAGAGCCTAGGGGTTAAATATTCAAGCTCCATGTATTTTATCTTACCTAAAACATCTTATCCACATCCTCCAATATCCTTCATTCTATATCCCTCATGCTATCTCCGTCCATCTTGTCCAAATGCATCCTCCCTTCTCTCCTTTAATCTTGATCAAAACTAGGAGAAAAATATATATGCATGCTTTAGAAAATACGAGCCTTACTTCCTCCACCATCCATATCCCTTATGCATTGTCCTTCCATCTCATTCATATTTTCCACCATATTTCATCCTTGATTGCACTACCTCTAGTGTGGGGCATCTTACTCCTTTACAA
>VDFB02000008.1:136498529-136531975 GCA_007258455.2 Sequoia sempervirens | reverse complement strand
CTGATACATGCTCTAGGTAGGGAGCTAATTCCTTCTATATCTCACTGGCCATTTCAGCGATGGGCCTTTGACCTTGTTAGGCAGATTCATCCCAACTTATTAGGTGGGTATAAGTTCATTATCACTGCTACTAACTACTTCACAAAATGGGTAGAGGTTGTTCCACTTTCTATTGCCTCAGGCAAGACAGTGTCTTTATTTATTTTAAACCATATCATCTATCGATATGGAGTGCCATCTGAGATCATCACTGACAATGGAGGTCAGTTCAAAAATAAGGACCTTAAAGAACTCTGCCAAAGATTCAAGATAAAGCAACATTGGTCCTCCATTTACTTCCCACGAGGAAATGGTCAGGCAGAGGCTTCAAACAAAACCATTCTCAAGATTTTGCCTTGAGCGGTTCCTTAAGAATGGTAGGGAGGCACCTCTGAGATAAATCCGGCCTGTGTGTATAGAAACAGTATTCATACTCAAGCTGAAGTCACTTTACCCTCACATCGGCACTGAAGCTGATGTTACCTTTAGAGGTTGAGATTCCATCACTTGGTCTCTCTCAAAGGTCTAATTACAGATGAAGACTATCGCGCCATGAGATTGCAAGAATTGGAACTTCTTGATGAGAAGCGTAAAGCATCATTTGACCATATGAGGGTCTATCAAAAGCGGATGTCCAAATCCTTCAACAAAAAGGTTCGCCCTAGAGAATTCCAAGTAGGAGATCTTGTCCTGCGAGAGAATCCTAAGAACCAACAGAATCGAGAATAGAAGGGAAAATTCGAACCTAATTGGCTTGGACCCTACATCATCACAACAGCTTTTGGCACAGGTGCCTATCTACTATCCACTGAAGAGGGGGAGTAGCTCCCTGAGCCTATCAATGTTTTGCACCTGAAGAAGTTCTATCCTTGATACCCGTTCTGTCTGGGGGCATCCTTTGTATATAATTATGACCCTAAAAAAAGTTCCAAAAAAAAATTGATATATGATACTAAAAAACTTACCAAAAAAAAAAATTGATATATTGTCAAAAAATCCAAAAAAATTCAAATATGATGTTGAAAAATACAAAAAAAAGAAAAAAGTGCCTTGGTGAAAACCTGGAAACAGGTGCCTTGGTAGCAAAAATACAAAAAATAAAATAAAATAAAAAGTCCTAAAAAAAAAATTCTTCCAAGTGGTGAAAACCTAGAAACAGGCGCTACTTGAGGCCTTTGCATCCCTATTTCTTAGCATGCATCCTCGACACTTAGCCTTTCTCCATCATGCCTTGTCCTTATTGCCTTGGTTTGGAATTGGTCTTTGTCTTTGTCTAGGGGCATCACTGTGTTAGCTTTGGTCTCTTGGATATGATTGTCTTTAGGACACCTCGCAAACGGTGTTTTTCAACACTAACCCAACTGTGTTTTTCAACACAACCCCTGACATCGTGTGTTTTTCAGCACTTATCAGTTTGGTCTTATCCAGTTCGGTCATGTGATCTTACCTACTTGCAAGCATTTGATCCTTATCCTCGGAACTCAATATTAGTTTACACACTTAAAATTTTTTAATTGCAACACTTAATGCTTGAGATATGCCATGATCTTTTCTTTGTGTGCTGACTGATATTGATTTTTGTTGAGTGTCCTTGTCTAATAAGTCTCTTCGTGATGCATAGCTAGAGGACTTGGGGCATGGGGCATGTTTTTATTTTCTTTCTGCTTGTGGGTGTTGTCTTGAACCTCTTCAGTGTCTCTTGTTGTCTCCTTGACACACTTAAGAGATTTATGGCATCGTCCTTGAATGTTTTTGCACAACCATTCTCATGGTAATCCTGGCATTTATGTCTTGATGCGAGCATGGTTTTGCTACATTAAATTGGGTAAGCTAACATTGTAGTCATCTTGACCTTCATGTCTTTGATGCTCATGTTAGAATCTTTCCACATTCCAAGCTGATATAAATCACATTCATATCTTCATAGTTGCGTTTGTGACTAGTGATGATTGTGTGATTGTCCGATGTCCGGTAATAATGGACCAATGATGAAAATAAGTTCTCTTACATTCTCTAATGAATGATGAACACACAAAAAACCTATGTTACCCTATTGCAAGTACACCTTTGCATTTTCATGTAGCTTGCATTATTTAGACTTCATGTTAATTTGCACTTTTAGGCTGTATTATGGGTTTGAGAGGGTTTCCTTCATCTTTCTTATTGGATTTTTCATCAAGCTGGCCGATCCGCGTTCTTCCATTTTCATATCTTCTTTCATTGATCTCAGTAAAGAAATTCCCCTATCTTAACCAGTTGATTGATTTTGATGCATCCTCTTTATTGAAATTCTCTTCCTTCTCTCCATTTCTTTCCATTTCTTCCAAATTTCTATCTTCCATTCGATTTCACCCCACTTCTTTTCTTCTAATTCAACCTTAGGGCATAATTTTCTTGCTGATCTACCTGGGTTCTGTGATTCTTATATTTTTCATCTTACATCAAGAGCCTTATCTTTTGTTTGATTTGATCAAATTTTTCAATTTATTATTTCTCCTCTATCTCATTTCGATTTCGATCACGAGGGGGCAGTACCTATCAAACTTCAATCCTTGATTCAACTTAATCCATTTATCAATTGCTTCTCTTGGGGAAACCTTGGTTGAGATTCTTATCTCTCACTTTGGATGTGATCCCAAATCGACCTCATGTTCAAAGGCCTTTTGTTTATGTTTGTCCAGATGTGATCCCGAGTCGACCTCACATCTGAGTTGTTTTGTGATCCCAAATCGATCTCACATTGCAACTTCATTCTTTGACTGCATGTGATCCCGAGTCAACCTCACATTAGTCAAAGAGGGGAAAATGTATGCAACCTAAAATGGTCACCTAGACTTTGGGCCCCATTTATTTAATTTGTCAACATCAACTTTCTCAATCAATGATTGTCGCATTTTCAAATCAAATTTCTTAATCAATTCATAACTGTTTCAAATGTTTCAATTTTCCCTAAGGTTTTGAATGCTTCATTAATTTTATTTAATCAAAAGTAAGTACGCAATAAATAAAATAATGTTATTTAATTGAAGTTAATATTACTTAAATAAAATGATGCTATTTAATTAAATCTATTTTTAATTAAATAATTTTATTTTATTTTATTACATAATCTTATTTTATTTTATTAAAAGAGATATTATCATCTTAAATTAAATAAAATAAATGAAATATCCTCTCAAGAATATCCTGTGATGAAAAAAAGGAAACAAATCGGTTAAAAGGGAAATAAACTAAAAAAAGAATTCCAATCAAGATTTGTTTCTATTTTTCTATTTATCCCACATTGCTTCTGAATTTGCCTTCAATTCCACTTTTGCCTATAAAATGAGCCCTCTCATTCTCATTTCAAAAAAATCACGAATTTTTACATTAGACTTATGCTACAAATTTTCTTTGAATTTTATCATTTGAGATTACACATTAGTTTGATTTTATAAACATCTTAGTTTTAGAGCATATAGTTTAATATTACATTTTAGCTTAATCTTCATAGTAGATTAATTTGCAAAGTAATTCATTTATGGCATTGCATGTAGATCAATTTTCATTTCAATAAATTAGTTTTGTTTATTGCATTTTACAGTCATTTAGATTAGTTTTCATTGTTGCATTGCAAGAACAAGATTCATGGAGAATGGCATTCTTGCTTCTCCTCTTTGAATCTCTCATTCCGAGACTGTATTTGCAGGGGTAACTGGGTCAATCTGAGGGCCACAATATCAATCCCTGTTCTTCTCAGATAGAGAGCTGTGAATTGATTTGCAAGGACTCATTATTGAGTATCCTTGCATGCAAGGATTCACAGAAGTATAACATATTTTCAGTTATACACTAATAACTGATTACAAAATATAATTGTTGTCTAAATATAATTATTGTAATATTATTTTTGTTTGGATTTTTATAAAATATAATTAGCATATTATAAATTCTCAATTTTTGAGAAATATAATTATTTAAAAACATAATTATCTATTTATAAAATTAGTATATTGTTCAAAAATATAATTCTCTATTTTTATAATATAAATTATGTATAATTGTTGAAGCAAATTTAACTTAGTAAAAACTATTAACACTTTCTTTTGTAATAAGAAATCTTAAAAAAATATTACTAACATGAGTAAAATACCTCAATAGAGGCAGATGTACATAGTGAAAAAGGAAAAAGGAACAAACTTTAAAAAAAAAAATTGGCTATTCATTCCTGTTTACTACCTAGGTGAAACATATTCCAGTAAGTGATACATACCTATTTATCAATGAAGCAAGGATTTGTAATACGTATTTCCTATGTCTGCACAACCTCTAAAGCCTAACTAGTCCTTTGAACTGTGCAAGTTGTAATTTTGGGACAAAAACTCTATTTTAGTAAGTTAATCAGAAGTCAGTAAATCTATGAAATATCTTAGCAATCTAAGCAGAAGATCGTACACCTACAATCCAAAGCTGCAATAGTAGCACTCTGAGGAAACTAGATGAATGGAGTACACACAAAGGAAGCAACCCTTACCAATGATGATGTTAGGATCAATAGATCATCCAGTTGATTGCTCTGTAAATTAGGAACCAAAAATTATCTTATAGCAAGTTAATCAGAACTCATAATATATGTAAGAAATATTTTAGCAAGATAAGCTTTAGAACGTGCACCTATCTGTTTCAAACAATAGAACAACTACGAAACTGAATGAGTGAATTACAGAGAAACAAAGAAAACCTTACCAGTGAAGGTATTAGGAATAGTTGATTTCCCAATTAATCCTTGCAATCCACTCTGTATCTATCTTCTGAAGGCCCTACCATTAACATTCATCTAAGAAAGTTAATAAAAAATGAAAAAAAATGAAAAATTCAAGAAAAGAAACTGGCTAGTGTCAAAAACAAATTAGAAACTTGAAGAAAACAAAGTGGTTAGTCATGCCCATTTTATACCTAGATCAAACATAAAAGAGTAGGAAAACAACACACGTATAACAAGGTGGACATATTCTTACTCTAAAAATGATAGATACATATTTATCAATAAAGTGACGATTTATAATACGTTTGTCCTATGTTTGGACAACTTGCAAGCATAACTGCTCCTCTGAACTGGTCAAGCTGTAAATTATGAAAAGAAACGTTTGATTTAGCAAGATCATTGGAACAAGTTACATAGAAAGACAAATAAAATAATATTTGATAGATCGTTACCTTATATTTTCTCTTTCACTATTACTAGTAATTTGCTTTGGGATTTTCTGCAAAAAATGAAACATATGTTTGAATTGAAAAATGCACAAGAAAATGTCACATTGCTTTCTTATTTAAAACTCTTTTTTTTGTTTGCAATTAAAAGAGTTTTCATCTAAAGAAAGAAGACACTAGGAAATCCCAGACAAAAAATCACATGCAAAAGACATAAGATCAGACAAAAACACATAAGACTAGAACTTCTACAGTTAGAATCTTCTTCAATGCTTTTAGTGCTTTAGAATGGCGGTAGTGCTTTTAGAATGAAGGTAGAAGATTAGACCACCTACAGTCAGCAGTCAAAATGCACAGGCAGTAGTCAGAATTCTCTTCAATGCTTTGAGAATGGCGCCTTCAGTGCTTTTAGAATGGCACATCCAGTGTTTGAAGAATTTTGTTGAGCTTATTGAAAACTTGGAAAACTTCTTCTCTCTACAGAACTGCAATTTTCAGACCTTGCAATACATCTTCATCCTATTTTTGCAATTTATGAGCTATCCAAATTGTACTATGCATTATTGTCTGACAGAAAATGTGATATTTATGTCATTGCTTCATTCCATTGAGATAAGATTTATGTAGATTTATGTACATAGTCAAAGATTTTCTGCCCTCCATGTGTTTTCTGATGCAAATTTTGATTGCACTTACTCTCTTTTTGTCTCCCACTGAATGCTAAAATAAATGCTTGTACATTCATTTATTTATTTACCATTGACAAAGTTGGCATAGATGAAATAAAGAGTTGAAATGCTTGTACATTTATTCATTTTTACCATTGACATATTTAATATGAGTAGATGAATCTTACTATAACATATTGAACATGGAAAAGAGATTAAGTGGTAAGTGCATAAAAAAAAGTGTAATGAGATAGATGCATAGCATAAGACAAAAAAATTGACTTTACTAAGATTATATCATTTATAATGTGTGTGTGAGAGAGAAAATACTATAAAAATTAAATAAAAAATAATATAAATATATAATTTCATCATTAAAATTATTATATAAAAATGCTCAAACAATCTTCTTTAAATTAATACAAAATTATATAAAAAGAAAATAAATATTTTACCATTATTTGATACGCTTGAGAATATGGGAATACAATTTTCACTAGCATGATATAGCTTATGGTAAAGTGAAAAATATAAGATTTTGTTTTTGCTTTTGAGATAGTCAATTACAATTGCGTGAATTATTGTAGATGGCATCTTGTGAAAATGTGACAGAATACAGCGGAGTCTTCATTTATTCCATATGGCAGGATAAATTCAAGGCAACACTCAACTGCTTGTCTTGAGTTCAATTTATCTTGCCATATGGAATAAATGAAGACTTCGCCGTATTCTGTCACAACCTCCAAAGATCCGATTTCCCCAAATCTCATTGCAGTTCCTTGGAAGATGAACCGAGGTGAAGGGAGTAAAAATGCAACTGAATTAATTGCCTACAAATTTATGATGAACATTCCCAACACTACCAGTATTATGATGTCAATGAATAGTCCACGTGTCATTCAACTAATTAATAAACTTCAAATTCATTTGTAAAAATAAAATTCTTATTTTTTGCAGTGACTATTGGCAAAACCAACCAATAGAAAAAAAGATAAAACATATTTTATTTATTTGAAAAACAAAGAATTTAATATAGACTACATAGAATTGAATATAGACCATATACAATTGGTGGTCAACTTTTAAATTCTAGTTTCTCATTGATGGCACTGTCAATGTCTGCCCAAGAAAATTGTATTGAATGGATGCATAAGTTTTCTGCCTTGGGGCAGGAACTAACAAATTACACTAAAATATTTCCATATCTTTTAAATTTTTTAAGAATCTTACAAATAAATAAAAATAAAGGTGAAGTACATCGTACAAGCCATCAAATACAACCCTCATTTTTTACAATTGATCTGTGACTTGACCACCTCCTATGGCTCGAATCTGATTTCCTTTTTATGTACAAAAAATATCGTCTTCATCGTAAAGTAAAATTTTTCGCTGTGTAAGCAAATGCCAATCACGTACCTACATCATCTTTATGTCCCTTTCTCATTATTTCCATTTGTCTTTTTTTCAGTTTTAATTTATTTTTGTGGTATTGTTTGGAACCACATTATAGTTGTCAAGATTAATAAGGCCATCAAAATTTATGTATCATGAGCTGTGAAGATATGGAGAGATTGCCAAAGTCAAATGCAACAAAAAAGCATGATATTTTTTTTTGTATATATTTTTTTTATTGGATAAAGAAGAAAAAATAAATTACATCAGTGAGAATACATGGCCAAATAGGCCACCATTAGGTCATACACAAGTAGCAAGACAAGCTGCTACAACAACAACAAAAACAACAATTCTAGACCATCATGACATAAGGTAAAGCATGCTGCTACAACTGTAATAATAAACAACTTTACAGTAGCAAAATGTGTTGTTACAACAGCAAAAATCCAACAAATACAATAAGAATCTCTCTTCGAAGAAGATTTAGAACACCACTGATAACCAAAACTTGAACCATTGGTCAACAACCATTTAAAAGAAGGTCTAAGCAGCTCAATGTCCAAAGGGCAGAATACTCTCCATAGCCTCCAAGAAGCAGCCTCCTTGGCAAGATGTTTATCCGTCAACCAACTGTAACTGCACTTGAACATTGTAGATAGATGTTTTAAGATCATTGTTAGTTTCTAAATAATCCTGGAGCATAGCAAGCAAATTTGTAACTTGTAAAGAGAGATTCCAGCAAATTATTTGAACTTCAACTTTAAGAGGCTGAGAGATGTTGGAAAAGACAGCAGCGCAACGAAACTTCCAAATGAATTTAAGGATGACCTGCCTACACAGTTGAGTGAGGATATTATGGTGAGAGGAGACACCAAGGAGTGCTGTTTTCCATGACCAAGTGTGAGTGAAGAGGGCAGGAAGCAAAGAGAAAAGAGAATGCCACAAGTTCTGAGCATGAGAGCAAAACCAGAAAGCATGCTTTATAGACTTAGATTTAGCACAGAAGGGACATGATAAAGGAGGATGGAGAAATTTGAGGCGGTTACCAATAGGTAGCTTAACATGAAGCATCTTCCAAGCCAAGAGCTGAGATGGCGCATCGGCTTTAGACTTCCAAATTTGATGGCTGACCATATTCCATTTTGTTTGACTAAACTTGCAGTTCCACTTGACATTGAGCCGAGGTGAAAGCAATATTGAGGGGAGCAGCTGTCTATAGATGATTTTGAGAGGAAAGAAGCGGATATTACGTTTATTAGGCCATTTCCAGTCTTTCAAAAAGCTAGAATGACAAGGAGAGGATAGAAGAAAAAAAAGATTAGGGGGAACAAGGTGTTGTATTTGAAGAAGAGGTTGTTTAGTGAGAGATGTCAAGTGGAACTCAGTTCGTAATTGTTGCCAAGACTTCCAATTGAAGCTGATGGGATCCCATAAATCATGAAAAACTTGAATTCCCTTTTTGAAAAGATTCTTGCCTTTAAAACTTTTAATAGCTCCAAGGGGTTTTCCATCTTGCTGAATTAGACAATTCCACCATATGGAAGAGTTTGCAAAGCTGAGGCCATGACTAAAGGATTGATCATACCAAACCAACTTCTTCGAGGTGATTTTCCATGCTTTCCAAATAGAGTTGAAAGGAGCAAACCCATTAGTGTTGAAATAGGGGGCCAAAAGGAGCTTATCATTCCACTTGACATCATCCCAGGCATGTTTAGCAGTTGCAGATTTAATGCGAAATTGAACTAAATGTTTCCAAGGAGCCTCTCCTTCCAAAGCTCGCACAATCCATTTTCTGGTGAGACAAATGCCCTGAGTGTATGGGTCAATAATCCCCAAACCACCTCTATCCTTTGGCTGAATGCAATGTAACCAAGATGTGGTAGGAGAGCCCTTCTTGTTTCCCCATTTGGCCCAAACAAAACTTCTGATCAATTGAGTGAGTTGTTTATAGCAATTTTTAGATGGCATCCAACATGATGAGATGTACACATGACTCGCCAAGAGGATTTTATTGGCAATTTGGATGTGACCAGCCATGGAAAGGAACCGATTAGTCCAACTCAAAAGTTTTCCTTTGAATTTGGTCATAAACCAATTCCACATATCCTTGAGGGAGACACGAATCCCAAAGGGAATACCAAGGTATCTAGTGATTGTACCATGTTTAATCTCACGCCATTCACTAGGGATCCAAGGGGGATGTGGGGAAGGACGAGTCATAATGAATTCAGTTTTATTCATGGCAAGCTTGGATCCCGAGATAGTGCAAAATAAATCCAAAACATCAAGAGTATTAGTTACTTCATCTACTGAATTTTGAATAAACGACATGCTGTCATCAGCAAAATGGGAGTTAAGCACTTTGACATTACCAGGTAATGAAATCCCATGAATAAGCTTAGAAGTGCAGGCATGTTGAAAGAGGTAACCAAGGGCATCAGCAGCTAGAACATAAAGGAATGGTGCTATAGGGCAGCCTTGGCATATAGATTTTTGTAAAGGGAATTGGGGGGAAAGGGCTCCATTGATAGCAACTCTTGCATTGGCATCAATGAACAACATTTTAATATGCTCTCGAATTTTGGTTCCAAAACCTAGCCATTTTAGCATGTTGAGAATGAAAGGCCAGCGGATGCGATCATAAGATTTATCAAAATCGAGTTTGATAATTAGAGCATCTTGAGCATATTGTTGAGCCCATTTAGCAGTCTCCCAAGCCAACACCAAATTGTCAAGAATAAATCTGCCACCCAAAAAACCAGTTTGTTTTGGCCTAACAATCTCCTGGGTTATATACTTTATTCGGCGAGCCAAGGCTTTGGCAATAATTTTATATGAGGTGTTAAGAAGGGTAATAGGCCGCCATCCATTCACCGTGTCTTCATTTTTTCCTTTGGGGAGGAGTTTTATCAACCCTTGGTTTATGATTGCCCCCAAGGAGCCAGTCTCAATGCCCTCTAGGTAAACATAATAAAATTCTTCGCGTATGTGAGGCCAAAGAGCTCTATAAAACTCAATCGGGAGCCCATCAATTCCTGGACTTTTCTCCAAAGCCATGCTATAGAGAGCCTCATCAAGCTCTTCAATGGAAAGGAGACGATCAAGGTAATTTCTATATTCAGAGTCTATTTTACAAGGAATACAACCTGCAACACTTTCTTCAATAATGGGAAGGAGAGGATCACCAGCAGAATCATCAATAAAAAGGTTTTTAAAGTGCTCATAAAATATTTGCAAAATAGCAGATTGGCTGGTATGAACAGAGCCATATGTAGCTCTTATACTGGAAATAAGCTCCTTTTTGTGTTTGTGCTGCAAGAACTGAAAGAAAAAATTTGATCCCCTATCCCCATCCTTGATCCATTGGAGACGAGCACGAACTTGGGCTCCTTTTCCTCTGTAAACAACCAATTTATGGAGAGAATTTTCAATTTTAGCCACAGATTATTGGAAGGCAGCATTAAGGGGGTTGGCAAACAAGAGAGAACGATTATGCTCCTGTTGGCCCTTAAGGAATTTTTCCAATCTACGACACTGGGCAGCAGCTCTTCTCCCATAGTCACGAAGGAATAAAGTGTAGCGGGCAATAGTTCTCTCCCACCAACTGATCCACCTACCATGTTGAGGCTTTGGTTCAGCTTTCCAAATAGCTAAAAGGCCATCAATGCAATCTTGTTGTTTTAAATGGGAAACATTTAACTTGTATGGAAGATCATTAGGAAGGGCAGGGGAATTAGTAAGGGAAAGGGTGGTAAAGATGGGGAGGTGATCAGAAAGAGTGGCTGAGAGGTCAAGACGAACTAAAAGACCGGCCTGGGAGGGGAGAATATGACAATTTGGGGAGATGTAAAACTGATCCAAACGACTCATTCTCCTCAAAAATCCCTCACGACAATTATTCCAAGTAAACCAGTGTGGCATATGAGTGCTAACTTTGCCCAAAAGAGGATCATAGACTCCCAAGGAGTTTCGAGCTAAAGTCCAAGCTTCAAATTCAGTGTGAGAGGGTAAGGAAGAACTGTCCCAGCTGTGATCAAATGGATGCTCAGCCATGTTGAAATCACCCCCCAAAATCTACTCGGCAGTAGGGAGATGAAGACGAAGCCATTCCCAAAGCCGAGTTCGCTCGGAAGAGGAGTTAGGAGCGTAAATAGAACAAAAGCCATACAAGGTGTCTTGGAAAAGAATAGTAGTCCAGATACAACAATTGTATGGGTCAGATCCAGAAGCCACAACATGTTTAGCAAGCCAAGGGGCAAGACCTAAGACTGCCCCACCGCTGCCCTCATTGTGATTTGTGTGAAGAAAAAAAGCTTCTTGCCAAATAGATGCAAGAATGGAATCCAGACAGAATGCATTGACTTTCACCTCCTGAAGCATTATCACATCAATTTGGTTGTTCTGAATAGAGTTCTTGACATGATACTTCCGAGCGGGGATAGTTAAACCTCGAACATTCCAAGATTAGATGTGACAATTCATTGTGAAGAGTCAGGAAGAGTTTCCTCATCCGTCATCAACGCAGTGAACTTGTTATCTGAGGTGCAGGCATGGGCATCCATTACATTAACCATAAGATGTTGTTCCTTGGAGGGGGATCTAGATCGAGATTAAAAGGGACTAGGTCGCTGAGTTGGGCATAATGACTCAGCAAAACTATTTTTTTACAAGGATAGAGATTCCTTCCGTCTTTTAGCAACTCTGTTAACATCTATTGTGTCTGTTGTTAAAACTTCTTTGAAGGACTTCAGACTGGTTGGGGGTTTGAGGAGAGGTGGTGATGATGGCGTGGGATGAGCAAGGGGTGAGTGGGTTGTGGGTGTGGTGTGGTTAGCAGGTGAGTGGGTTATGGGTGTGGTGCGGGGGGTAGGGGTAACAGGGGTAGATTTCTGATTTTCTTCTGCGAGAGTGACAGTATCAAGGCTAGAATTGCTTGGAGGTGCTTGCAGCAGACGTGGTTTACGAACTGGGTAGTCTCGAATGAGATGGCCTTCTCGATGGCAATAGAAGCAGGCATTAGGTTTGTTTAAATATGTAATTCGTTGGTCAAATTCAAACCCGGGCCCAACCAGTTTAATTGTTTCAAGAAGAGGTTGAGTTAAATCCATTTCAACACACGCTCTTGGTTGCACACGCAAGCTGGCCCATTTTTTAGTATGTTGTTTGCACCATAGGACTCTACTCAATTGAGAGGCGATGTCTTGTAGAAAAGGACGGAAGGCCAGATTAAGGAAAGGGAATTCTACCCACATAGGGTATTTGGACTTAGATATTCCTTCCGGATGGAAGTCAAGATCCCAAGCATGGACATAGCATATCTGACCACAAATGATCCAAGTACCATAATGTAAGGTAGCTCGAGCATGGTTTGGATCAGTGAAAGTACATGATATGTATCATCTACCCAAACCCCTAATGTTTTCAATAAGCCAGCCCTTTGACTCCCAGTTATTACGAGTCCATTTAAAGAAGTCTTGTTCGGAAGGTATGCCTTTGAGGAAGAAAAGAATGATGGTTTTTGCTTTGCAATCAGAAATAACTTCAATAATATCATTAGGGAGAGCTCGAATGAGACCACTTTACCTTCCGAACTTTGTGGGGTAGGGGCTTTGACGGTCTTTGTGCTTTGTGGGTTCTCAGCAACATTGTCCTAGCTGCAAGAGATTCTGGGTAAAGTGTGGGCATCCTGGCAGAGTTGAGAGGCGTTGAAAAGTCCAAAGTCTATTGACTGTGTCTCCATGGTGGTAGAAATTGGCAACTCAGATTCCATTTGGGTAGCATGTGAATCCAACTGAGCTTTTGCTTTTTCATTTTCGGAAGACCCGCGCTCCCTGGCTTTCTTTTTCAAGCTTGGCAGCTTGATTTTCAAGCCCCTGTGGGCTCCAGTGGCTGAAAACTGCTTATCCTCGCAATTTCTATCCTTATTTTCAGCGGTGGAAGGCATAACAGGTCGTGCAGTTGCAGGTTAGGGTTTCACTATTTCTCCTCGCGCGCAGCTCACTCCGTCCGTCGAATTGTCCTTTTTTTTTGTATATGATGAGGTCAACCCACACAAAATGTGTGAAGCAATTTCAAAGTCAATCTTATATGCAATTTTCCACTATGATTTGATTCGATTTGGTGGAGGTACTCGTTGACTTTGATTCAGTTTTGTATTTATAAATAGTATTTTTGTCTTTGTTAAGATTAGTTTTTAGTTTCTAGATTGTCATTTTTTTTTTAAAATAACATTTTAAGTGGAATTTTGGTTTAGTTTGAGGTTGTATGTCGTTTTTATTTTCTTTGTTTAATTTTAAATTTAATTATAATCTTAAGGTAAACTAGGTTAATATTTTTGTTATTTAGTCATTCATGTGTCAAAAAGTTTAAATTGTACTTCACGACATGTATAAAAAGATATTATTGTAGGTCAAAATTTGTCATTGATCAATCATTATCCAATGTCATTCATTGTCACTATGAAAATGATCATTCAACAAGCACATTTCTGTCATAGCTCTATTTTATGTCAATCATCCCAATGACGTCAACAAATAGAAAACCTTAATTTATTGCAATAAGTCTCAAGTTTTCTTCATCATTATTGTTAGTTACACATCTCTTGCATATATTGCTCAGTGTGTCTTCCAACTTTTATTTAAAAAATCATCGAGTCTATCAATGAAGCTTGACTAAGGTGCAAATTATGAAGCTATTCAACTTCCCATTCTTATTCTAGCAAGATCCAATAGTGTTTATGATCACTATAACGTCATAAATTGTCAACCATGGCAATTTCACACTATGTTTGGGCCCCCCCTATGTGATTGGACCTAATCATGCTTATTATTTGCTTGTTTTATCATTGTTTTCAAAAAATCAAAATAAAATTAAGAATTAAAATTAATTATTTATTTAATGACAACTTAAAATTCAAAATAGGCCTGGTCAAGGGTGCCCTCACCCTTGACCACCCTATTTTGGCCCAATTTGTAATAATTTATTGTCGACATTATTATGTTTGCAAATTTAAATTCATTTGTCAAGTTTTCAAAATAATTATTGTGGGAAATAAAGAAATGCATATAAGTATGTCTTTTTCACCATTTGAACACCTAATGAGATTTTGATTTATTGAGCATCCTAAAAAGTAATCAAGAGCATAATAAGTAGTGTTTTTATGTTTTAATCAATCAAGATTCATATTAGCAATGTATCATCAAGTTCATAAGTAAGATTGTTTCATGTTTTATGTTCATTATTTTGTGAGTACTAACACTTGCAAGATCTTCTATCAACAATAAAATTCTCCTTGTATGAGATGTGTAGATCATGACTTTAGTCAATCCAGGAGAAAATATTTGAATAGTAAGTTGCAACACTTGTGATTTATCATTTATTTTTATCCATTCACCTCTACTCGACCTAGGGTAAGTACTCTTTATCCAACATCATCATAGTCATTGTGGAGGTGGAAATATCAAAATGAGGTTTGACTTATGAAAGCCCCTATACGACACAACCCTTTCTCTCCTCTCTTTCTTGCAAATTGTAGATTTAAAGTGGGTTTGGAGAGGATTGAAGATCTAGCATCAAGATCAAGCATTCAAATATATCCATTTATCAAATTAGGGCAAGATCAATTATCCATCAACTTACAAACTTTCGAAGCTAAGTTCGACAAGGAAGCACCTATAGATTGTTGCACTCTTATACCTATTCTAAGATTCTAGAAATCTAAATTCTTAGTCTAGGGTTCCCACGCCCCTGACCAGATAGTTTGAGCCAAAATTTGAATGCTAGGTTCCTCTGTCTCCACCCTCTACTTTTCTATTCTTAGTTTCTATCAACTAGTTCTATGTTAAATTCTAAATTTTCATGTGGTCGTTGCAGTTGCATAGTTAACCTAGTTTACATTTCCAAAATCACACACATCACATCAAATAAAATCACTTCAACTCCTAATCAACAATTCCAAAGGGGACCAAAACCTTGATCAACTATTCTAGCTCTTCCTTGAGGATAGTATCCAAGTGTTCTTTTATGATCATTTTTGTGTCCCCCCAATGTTGTAGGTGCAAAGGTTTGATTTAGGCCCTAGATCCCTTTTTCCTACAAAATATTTTGGTGAACCCAACACATCTTATAATTACAAAATTATGAGTTACACATCTATCATTTTGAAATCTGAGTGAAATATTACGCTGTTTGAAAGTGTCATTATTCAAAGTGCATTCATGCTATGTTAGAAACATTGAAAAAATGAATATTTGCATGTCGTTCTTCATTTAAAATCTTAAAGGTGTCATCTTTTCAGTATTTCAAAGATAAATTTAGTTAGTTTTTGCATTCTAGAAATTGTCATTGGAACTATTGCACTCATTTTATTGCTTTAAAATATAAAAATTCATGCATGCATATGCCTCATATAGACAAATTATGTTTTCTTACATTTCAAGAAATTTTCCTAGTTTCAAACCTAAACTTGTACAATCACAAATCCTTAAACATTGTACTACATTTCCAGATATTTAAACTTGTAAAAATTTACATCTCTAGTCTAGGGCACCCTCACCCTTGTCCTACTAATTTCAATCCAAATTTCAATTACAGTTCTATCTTTGTAACCTCTGTGCAGACTTGTTTGTTTTTTTTGATTTTTTTTTGTCATCATCATCTATCTTTCTCCTCATTATATGAACACTAAAGTGTCTTGAATCTTGTAATTAATTTATGAGTTTCATGACCTAGTGTTCGATATCAAATACTCTTGTGAGACATAGTTATAGATTCATGGTTTCTCGTGTTGCAATTACATCTAGTGTTGAGTCTGAGTTGTATAAATTTTTCACTTCAGGAATCACATCTACACAATCTATCTTTGATTTTCTCCCTAATCCTAATTTACTTATGTCTTCCTCATCACCAACCATTCATGTGTACTTGGTATTTGTCGTTGCACATGTCCCTAAGGATAAAATTAAGCAATTGATCAAAGACCTAGAAAGCATTCAACTATTCTTAAGCACCAAATTTTTGGCAATAGAAACAATTCCCCTCATAGATAACCTTAGAAAGTTAATCAATGATTCATAAGGGATAAAAGAGTTGTATATCCTAGCTCATATAGTGGATGCAAACATATTTGCAACAACTAGTTGTGCTCAAATCCTCACTAACACCCATTTAAATCAAATGGTAAAACAAGTTTCCTCTCTTATGACCATATCTTTTATTCCTACTTTTACCCCTCTAGTTGTATCATCCACAACACAATATAGTAATTTGGTCCTAAATCTAGTTTAATTTTTTCTCATGGAAATCCTTATAGCTTTATCCATCTACCACACCTCCATTTACTTCACCTCTCATTAAATTTCAAAATTATAACCCTTTGATTATCATTAATAATCCTACACATTCCACACTTTCTCAAAAAATGTTAGCAAACGATATTGTAATAAATCTTTTACAAAACATGTCAAATCTTTACAATAAAAAATTTCAAACATGAACCAAAATCAATCCAATTTTATCCTCCAACATATCTTACATGTAGTCCATTATCATCACCATCTTAAAAACACCCATTTCATAAAAGATTGAGATACATTTCTTTGAGAAGTATGTTGTCAAAGGAGATCCCAATAATCACGTATCGACTTTCACTGCTCTATATAGTGATTTTCTTTTTGAAGATGTTCTCCTAGCTAAACTATTTCCTCTATCATTGAAAGACATGGCCTTGGAATGGTTTTTTTTATTACCTAATAACTTAGTTACTTCATATACACAACTTGTTAATGAATTCCTTCAACATTTTTAAGCAAATATTGGAGCTCTTGAGTTATATTAACTGATTTAGTCCATTATAAACAAGGACCTAAGGAAAAAGTGATTGGTTTTATAAGATGATACCAAGCTCTTTATTCACAAATTTTATATTCTCTCAAGCGGATGCTGTTATACAAAGATTCTACATTAGAAACTTACAACCTAACATTTAGGATAAGATCTTGTTAATGAAATATCCTTCATTCACACATTTATGTACAACTCTTCGTGATTACCAAATTTTAGCTAGCCAATATGAAGGTACACCTTCATTGGCTCCTAATAATCAATCCAAATCCATACTTCAATCTAACTACCAATAATTAAAAAATAAAAATAATAACTTAATAAAAATAAACACTCATCCATATTTCACTAACATTCAAACACAAGTCATTGCTAAATCAACAACACCATATCAATTTATGCCAAGTGATAGATAATTTTCATAGTTACCTTATTCTCTCCATATTATTATGTTACAATTGCTTAATAAGAACATGATCAAACTTTCTCCCATTCATCCTATTGATACCACCAAACTATTACCTCATAACTTTAATGCAAATTCCTTTTATCAATATCACACACTTGGAGATGATACAAAAATATGTATGTGTGTTAAGAACCAAGTCCAAGAAAGGTCATCGATTCTAATGCCATTTAGTTGGCTAGTGTAAATGATAAAGGGACAAATAATTAGCACCACCTAATAAAAAATTATAAATATTTAGCAATCCATTACCAAGTCATTCAACTAATCTTATCAAACAAAGTGATAATGAAGAAGATGTTAATAACATATCTGATATGATAAACATGATTGATGCTAATCCTCACAAAAGTAAAAATAATCTCTTACCTAATATCACTTTTACACATATTGACACTTCTATAGATGTACCCGATGGTCCTCTTTACATCACCAATGGAATTAATGATAAAACCACAAGGGGAATACTCATTGATCTAGTATGTTTAGTAAATGTGATCACTGAAGAGTATTTGTATGTACATGAACTGTATAAAGATAATTATGAACAATAAAAAATATCACAAAAAGCTCATGATGGTTCTATTCTCCCTATGATTGGTTCTATAACTGTCCCAATTAAAGTTGGACCTAAAAATTTAGATATTTTATTCACCATAATCCCAACATCAAATCAATTTTGTGTGAAGTTAGGTCACCCATGGATTACCTCCATGAATTTGTAGTCCCTCAATTATTCATAAATATCTTAAATTCTAATTTGAAGGACAAATACATACTATTTAACATAGTGGATTTAAACCTTTGTCCCTTTGTGGAAAATTTTAACTTGATTAATTTTGGCCTCAACCAGCCCAACTCGCTCAACTACATGAAGACTATCTATTTTAATTGTATCAAAATTTTAAAGCTAACCGAATAGCCTAATTATCCCTTACCAATATTCCACCTAAGGATCCTCGGTCTCCAGTGGCTACGATGGTTGTTCCTCCTACTCCATGGGTAGAAAATGGACCTTGGCCTAAACCAGGTATTCTTCCTCGGCCTCGACCATTTGGAATCTATGTTGTGGTTCCCCTTCACCATCCTATCAAGAACCATCAGACAATCGTTCGACAAGGCCTTTAAGGATTATTTTTTTTGCCTCCCAAAGAAAAAAATCATTTGTACAAAGACTTAAAACACCTATGATTTCCCAACCTTTGATAGTTCCTTCAATTCCTCCATCAAAGGAAGAAAAGGGACCAATGTTGTAAAACACCTCAATTCCCCTTCACAAGTTGAAGCTTGTGCAAGACGAAATTGAAGTGCAAAGGAACACAAACGAAGACATGTTATGGCCCACCAACTTGCTAAAAATAAAAAAATCCTTATCTAATAATCCTCCATCCATACAAATAAATTCTAATGAAATACATCCCACCCATCCATCTTCATTAGCTCCTAACTCCATTCCACCTCCCTCACCAAATTATGAAGCAAAAACTTATATTTACCAACCAAAAAAAAAAATCACTCCTCTTCCCTAGTACAAAAGATATTCACATGGATGATAGTGCTCACAATCATGCCAATAAAACTAATATGCAACCCATTGTGATATATTCTGACATTGATTCAAAAGATAAAATGAAAGAAAAAAAAAATATCATAATTGATTATCTCTTATATTGGAAAAATAAATGAATCTAGATGGGAAAAACCATGATGATCCTCCTCCTACAAGTGACCAACCACATGTTGAACCTGGTGCCTCTCCTTGTATCACACTTGTTGTAGTTCCTTTAGCTTATTATCCACCTTCTATTAATGATGAGCAAGATTGGGATGCAAACAATTTTCTCTAGATTGGCTCACATGTGTACTACTCACTTTGTATTTTTTTGTTTTCCTTGCATGTAATGCGACCTCCCCATAATGTGTTGCTTGACATGTATTTGTGTTTGTTATTTTTCTTTGGATGACCCTTGTTATTCTTGTTGGCACAAGGATACAAAGAGAAAAAATCTATTGTGACATTCCTCTTTATTTTGTAAGCATATTTCTTTTGTTCCTTTTAGGAACAATGGAAAGCATTGATACATTTAGGTCTCTCTTGTGTTCGTAGTTCCACAAATATTTGGGTAATGATGTTAATTTAGAGAATGATCATATTATACATTATCTCTCATCTATACTGATCCCGGTTTTGTGGATCCCTCATTTGCTATTTTTTCTTGTTAATTATATGGATTTTGTTTTGGGGGAAACCCCTTATCATAAGTTAGGTTTTTGAGAACATATCACTTGGAATAGGGTTTCCTAGCAAGCTCTCATGACCTATTATTTTAAAAATATCATATTTATTCTACCTTAAAGGAAATTTCTATTGGTTGGTGTTAATAACTACTTTAAGGTGGGGGTATATATTCCATTATGTGATTCACTTTGTTCACACAATTAGAAATTTGTGATGCTTCTATGGAATATTGATCATATTTTGTAGTGCCTTATCAAAATTATTAGGCTTATAATTCTTTGTATGGTTGAAATGAGAACTCATCTAGTGAATAATAGACTTCATTAGCTCTTGTGTGTTTTCATTTTCTACTGTTGTAAGAACTCATCTAGTGAGTATTAGATTTCACTAGCCCATGTTGTTTCTTATCAAGATCACCTAGTGAATACCAGACTTCACTAGCATGTGATGATTTTATCTATTCATGGGTCCCCCAACAAATGTTAGACTTTACTATTCTATGATTTATGGATATCTTGGGTAAGGATCCTAGTAAGAATCTACAAACCTTGCCAGTCTATGATGTCATACCCCCATTTTTTATCTTTGCATCATTTTTGCACCATGTTTGCATTATGTTTACATTTGCATGGTTTCTTTGCATTATGTTTGTGTATGTTTACTTTGTATCTTCATTGTGTATGCTTTGTGTTTGATTCTTATGTCTCTCCTGTTACATTACATCTTATATGTTTATGTTCCTTTGCCTTTACATTGTTGTTTAATAGGATTATAAGCTCGGGGGCTAGCACATCCCCTAGATTTAGTGCCATATTACTTCTCCAATTTTTTGATAAAAGAACCCTTCTTGGATTTTTCTTACTTTAGTGTGAGCATGAGCATAAATTCATACTCTCACTAAAGTGGGGCCTAATGTAGCATCGTAAATTGTTGACCGTGACAATGTTGCACTGTTTTTGGCTCCCCTTATTTGCTTTGACCTAATTATTCTAATTATTTACCCATTTTATTATTTTTTTTAGAAAATCAAATTAAAATTGGGAATTAAAATCATTTATTTATTTAATAACTTAAAATTCTAAATAGGCCTGGTCAAGGGCACCCTCGCCCTTGACCATCCTATTTTGACCCATTTTTTAATAATTTACTGTCAACATTATTATGTATACAAATTTAAATTCATTTGTTGGTTTTTCAAAATAAATATTGTGGGCAATGAAGAAATGCATATAAATGGATTTTTTACCATTTAAACACCTAATCAAATTTTGCTCAATTGAGCATCCTAAAAAGTAATCAAGATCAGAATAAACAACATTTTTACAACATTTTCATCAATTAAGATTCATAAATTAGCAATGCATCATCAAGTTCAAAAGTAAGATTATTTCATGTTTTATGTTCATTATTTTGTGAGTACTAACACTTGCAGGACCTTCTATCAACAATTGAATTCTCCTTGTATGAGATGTGCATTATGACTTCAATCCATCAATGGAAGCAAATCTGAATGGTAAGTTGTAAAATTTATGATTTATCATTTGTTTTTATACATTTTCCTTTTCTCGACCTAGGGTAAGAACTCTTTATCCAATATAACCATAGCCATTGTGAAGGTGGAAAGACCAAACAAGGTTTGATTGGTCTACTACATGTCTAAAAAGAATTGTACTAAAAAATATAAGGCAATAAATATAAGAAAATGATGCATAATCTTGAAGGGTTTTCGCTAGGATTTTTACAGCCCTTAAAACCAATGAACAATCACTTTCACTTCTAGACATAGTCCCAACAATAAAAGTGTAATTTTGTGGCATATTATTGGTAGGATCCCAATAGAATGAATAAGACGAATTTATAACAATTAAAATTATATGTGATGAGCCCTAAAATTTCTAGTTCATTGCTTTAGATTCATGCTTTTTATCTCATTTCTGCTAAGTTTCAAAGATATTTCTAAACCTTTATAGATATACTTTAAGTATTTAAGAAGAATTGAAGATGATATGTTATATTAATGAATGAATGTGTAATCTTTGAATGTATATGGGATTTAGTAGAATTTTATGATTATTTATAGTTGTTAATAATGAAAAATGCCTTCGGAATAAGACTAACCCCCTACAGTCAAGAACCTGCCAACCCACAGTAAAAGGATTCTTAACTCACAACAAAAGGATGCTGGTTTAACACAACTAGAGGAGGTGACCAACTTCAGCACATGTGTATTCTAAAAGATGATGCAGGTGATGGTCTGAGGATGCGAACATGAATATCCATGTGTTATTCCACCCCTTTAATAAATCATGGAGGAAGAAGAGACCTATTCTAACAAGGAATAGCAGTTTATAATAAAGACTACCATGTTAGGCACATTCTCCAGTTATAATAGTCCTCTTAATTAATGTAGAGTCCTTATTGGAATTTTACACTCTTGCTTCTAGACTTGTTATTTTTCTGTTAAATCAAGACCTGGTCCTCTTCTACTTTTTTGGAAGAGTTGACAGTTGCTCATAGTTTGTTTATAGTTTTTGAATAAGAGGACTCTCATAGACCCTATATATGGCCCAATACTCTTGTGAGAGATCAGTTGGCTAGATTTATGCATGCAATTAGATTGAATATCAGATTTGTTATACTTTTTTTTGAAGATTTATGTATATTTAGATTACCATAAAGAAGGATACTTCAGTTGCATGATTTTTTGAGTTAGTATTTGAAAGAAAACATTGTGTATTGTATCAACTCAAGCAAGGGCCACTTGAGGTACTATAAAATCCAAATTGGCTTAAATGATTAGTTAGATTGTGGATTGTAATTTTTGAATTATAGTTTATAATTTACATTACATTGAATGCTATATTGTAATTTTTGAATTGAAGTTTCTAATTTACATTTTGTTAAACTATAATAAGTAATTAGTTGAAATAGGTCAAACTATAGTGTATAGAGTCACTAGTTACAGTTTGTGAAAAGATAAGTACCTATAGAAGTTACTAAGGTCACTTAGAGTAACTAGTATTTGCTTACCCTATTCTCTAAATAGGAGTTATTTTAAGTTAGGAAGCTTTTAGATGAATTTAATCTTGTTCAATTACATGTATTCAATCAATTAAGAAAGACTAAGATTCTCAACTACATATATACAATGTCATCATCATCTTAAGTTTATGATTCCCTTGTCGACAATTTAATGAAGCCCCCTTTTGAACAATAAATTGCTTAATTTAGGATTTGTAGGTCTGTTAAGTCCTATGTATGCTATCTACATCAATTAATTAGGCATTAGGGTAAGCTCTATAGTACACTCATATATAAAATATATAAACATGTTAGATTAAAAATTTATAAATGAAAATTAGGATCACAATTTCAATTGTATAACTCAAATCTTGAGACAAAAAACATAGGAGGTAATTGATATATAACAAATTCAAAAGAAAGTGGTGTGTGATGTGAATTATTAGACACGAGGAGATCTTTGTTATTAGGTATATCATTTGATTACTTCTTAAGAATGGTTAGCTTGAAATAATGCATATCTAATATGGAAGAATCATCATATTGGAAGTATCATCATATTGCTAGATCTAATAGATTTAAAGATTCTGTATTTTCTTGTAGTAAGGTCCCTTTGTGATTACCAGCATTTTCACATTTATCATTGAGTTGTTTATGCATTGTCAAGACCTGACATCATCATTATATTGATAGGATTGGAAGTATCATCATATTGCTAGATCTAATAGATTTAAAGATTCCGTATTTTCTTGTAGTAAGGTCCCTTTGTGATTACCAACATTTTCACATTTATCATTGAGTTGTTTATGCATTGTCAAGACCTGACATTAGAGACCTTGGGGTTATCTCTTGAGGCTTGATAATAGAGGTTTACCTTTCAAGAGAGATAGGATACTATATTATGTCTGAGTTGTTGTTGTGCAGAAAACAACATCAACAAATACCAGACTTCACTAGCCTGTGATGCTTTTATCTATTCATGGGTCACCCAAAAAATATTAGACTTTACTATTTTGTGATTTATCGATATCTTGGGTAAGGATCCTATTAACAATCTACAGACCTTTCCAGTCTATGATGTCATACCCCCATTGTTTTTCTTTGCATCATTTTTGCACCGTGTTTGCATTATATTTACATTTGTATGGTTGCTTTGCATGATGTTTGAATATGTTTACTTTGTATCTTCATTATGTATTCTTTGTGTTTGATTCTCATGTCTCTCTTGTTGCATTACATCTTATATGTTTGTGTTCCTTTGTCTTTACATTGTTGTTTAATAGGATTCTAAGCTTGGGGGCTAGCACATCCCCTATATTTAGTGTCATATTATTTCTCCAAATTTTTGATAAAAGAACCCTTCTTGGATTTTTCTCACTTTAGTGTGAGCATGAGCATAAGTTCATACTCTCACTAAAGTGGGGACTAAATGTAGCATCATAAATTGTTGACCGTGATAATTTTGCGCTATGTTTGGCTCCCCTTATTTGCTTTGACCTAATTATTCTAATTATTTACCCATTTTTTATTATTTTTTTTGGAAAATCAAAATAAAATTGGGAATTAAAATTATTTATTTATTTAACAACTTAAAATTCTAAATAGGCTTGGTCAAGGGCACCCTTTCCCTTGACCATCCTATTTTGACCCAAATTTTAATATTTTACTATCAACATTATTATGTATACAAATTTAAATTCATTTGTTGGTTTTTCAAAATAATTATTGTGGGGAATGAAGAAATACATATAAATATGTTTTTTTTACCATTTAAGCACCTAATCAAATTTTGATCAATTGAGCATCCTAAAAAGTAATCAAGATCAAAATAAATAGCATTTTTACAACATTTTCATTAGTCAAGATTCATATTAGCAATGCATCATCAAGTTCATAAGTAAGATTATTTCATGTTTTATGTTCATTATTTTGTGAGTACTAACACTTGCAGGATATTCTATCAAAAATTGAATTCTCCTTATATGAGATGTGCTTTATGACTTCAATCCATCAATGGAAGCAAATCTGAATGGTAAGTTGTAAAACTTATGATTTATCATTTGTTTTTATACATTTTGATTTTCTTGACCTAGGGTAAGAACTCTTTATCCAACATAATCATAGCGATTGTGGAGGTGGAAACACCAAACAAGGTTTGATTGGTCTACTGCATGTCTAAAAAGAATTGTATTAAAAAATATAAGGCAATAAATATAAGAAAATGATGCATAATATTGAAAGGGTTTTTGCTAGGATTTTTAGAGCCCTTAAAACCAATGAACAATCACTTTCCCTTCTAGACATAGTCCCAACAATAAAAGTGTAATTTTTTGACATATTATTGGTAGGATCCCAATAGAATGAACAAGATAAATTTATAACAATTAAAATTATATATGATGAGCCCTAAAATGTCTAGTTCATTGCTTTATTTTCATGCTTTTTATCTCATTTCTACTAAGTTTCAAAGATATTTCTAAACCTTTCTAGATATACTTTAAGCATTTAAGAAGCATTGAAGATGATATATTATATTAATGAATGAATGCATAATCTTTGAATGTGTATGGTATTTAGTAGAATTTTATGATTAATTATAGTTGTTAATAATGAAAAATTCCTTCGGAATAAGACTAACCTCTTACGGTTAAGAACCTGCCAACCCACAGTAAAAGGATTCTTAACGCACAACAAAAGGATGTTGGTTCAACATAGCTAGAGGAGGTGACCAACCTCAACACATGTGGATTCTCAAAGATGATGTAGGTGCTGGTTTGAGGATGTGAACATGAATATCCATGTGTTATTCCACCCCTTTAATAAATCATGAATGAAGAAGAGACCTATTCTAACAAGGGATAGCAGTTTATAATAAAGAGCACCTTGTTAGGCACATTCTCCAGTTATAATAGTCCTCTTAATTAGTGTAGAGTCCTTATTGGAATTTTACGTGCTATTGCTTCCACTTGTTTTTTTGTTAAATCAAGACATGGTCCTCTTCTACCTTTTTGGAAGAGTTGACAGTTGTTCATAGTTTGTTTATATTTTTTGAATAAGAGGACTCTCATAGACCCTATATATGGCTCGATACTCTTGTGAGAGTCCGACTAGCTAGATTTTTGCATGAAATTAGATTGAATATCAGATTTTTTATACTTTTTTTTTAAGATCTATGTATGCTTAGATTACCATAAAGAAGGATACTTCAGTTGCATGATTTTTTGAGTTAGTATTTGAAAGGAAACATTGTGTATTGTATACGCTTAAGCAAGGGCCATTGAGGTATTGTGAAATCCACATTGGCTTAAAGAATTAGTTAGATTATGGATTGCAATTTTTGAATTATAGTTTCTAATTTACATTTTTTTAAACTATATTAAGTAAGTAGTTGAAATAGGTCAAACTGTAGTGTATAGAGTCACTAGTTACAGTTTGTGAAAAGATAAGTACCTATAGAAGTTACTAAGGTCACTTAGACTAACTAGTATTTGTTTACCCTATTCTCTACATAGGAGTTATTTTAAGTTAGGAAGCTTTTAGATGAATACAATCTTGTTCAATTACCTATACTCAATCAATTAAGAAAGACTAGGATTTTCAACTACATATACAATGCCATCATCATCTTAAGTTTATGATTCCCTTGTTGACAATTTAATGAAGCCCCCTTTTGAACAATAAATTGCTTAATTTAGGATTTGTAGGTCCATTAAGTCATATGTATGCTATCTACATCAGTTAATTAGACATTAGGGTAAGCTCTACAATACACTCATATATAAAATATATAAACATGTTAGATTGAAAATTTATAAATGAAAATTAGGATCACAATTTCTATTGTATAACTCAAATCTTGAGACAAAAAACTTAGGAGGTAATTGATATATAACAAATTCAAAAGAAAGTGGTGTGTGATGTGAATTATTAGACATGACGGGATCTTTATTATTAGGTATATCATTTGATTACTTCTTAAGAATGGTTAGCTTGAAATAATGCATATCTAATATGGAAGAATGGATAATAATGATGTTGGAAGTGTGTGCTCAACAATAGAAAGAGTGTAATACAAGGTAATATTATGGTCATGGAAAAGTGGATTGACATGAGTGAGAGTGATAATAGTGTGAGATATGAGTATGAGCTATATCACTAGTAGGTAGATATGCTGGTGAATGAGATGTTAATGACACACTAATTGGAATAAAAGAAAAAAACCACTAGAATTAGATATGAAATAAGTAGAGGCGATACTAGAAGTGAGAATATTAGTAGTGGTAGGCATAGAAGTGGTAGTTATATGGTGTAAGGAATTCAAATTAAGATGAAGAATGGGAGGATACACCATCAGATGAAGCCATCCCATAACTAATTCCATAAAGAATATCCATGCCAAAGAAGCATCCACTAATGTCTTATGTAAAATAACAACCAATTGTTGTTGTTGATAAGATTGAGAATTAGTAAGCACATCAACAAGCATTTGTATATTAAGTGTAAGATGTTTCTTAGCTACATATGCATCATGGTAATAATTTTTTTGTTCTTCATGATCTTGTAAAGTGCTCTCAATATGAGAATTAGAAAAGATTTCATGATCATAAATTTGGGTAGCTATATTAGGGCTAACATGAGCACACCTTCACGAAAGAAGGTTTGGATCCTAAGAAGCTTGTGGCATGAACAAGGTAATATGGCTATAAGAGATAGAAAGATGAAGCAATATAAAACATTCTAAAATATTTTAAAAATTAGAAAATCAATAAGAAATTAGTTTTAAAACTAAAATCCTAGAGGTGATTCTAATAGTGGGTTAGGATGGAAAAAAGCTAGGTCACACATCAAATCAAAAAACTTAAATAATAATTTATGGACCACAAATAAGAAATGGAAATCAAACCCTAAGAAATATAAAAATAAGATATCACTTTTAAAAATTACATTTAACTTAGAAAGTTGAAGGAAAAACCCTAACACAAACCTTAGAGAGTTTCAGATAAGTCAACTTCACAAATCAACATAAATAATCTATAATTGAACCTGTAAAACTCTAACACAAACCCTAACACCTCTATATAAATAATCTAGAATAATAAAATAAATATAATTAATTAAGCATAAATCTACATAGATTTAACTAGAACCAAGATTGATAATTACAATGCATACTTAAAATGAAATGAAATGGATATCTAATTACTTAGGTCTATAGTTGTTGATGAAATGTTGTCGATGTCATGCTAACTCCATTGATATATGTTATCTTTGTGATATTTGAGTGTGTAAATGTGGTGTTTAGGGACAATATTTAGGAGCATGTTGACTCAATAGGTGATTTTGTTCTGCTAGGTCAAACCCTTTTGGTGGGTGTAATTAATGACAACAAATGATATTAAAGAAAACATGCATAGAGATGTAGATGTCATATATGATGATATAAATTTGATTCTTTATTTCTATTAGAAATTTTAGTGTGTTGTAATGATTTCCTCCTTATAGTTGCATATTATTTTCCAAATATTTCTATTAGAAATTTTAGTGTATTGTAATTAATTACATTATGTTTTTCTTCATTTCTTTTCATCTACATCAATGTTGGTTTTATATATTTTTTATTTTCTGGTGTTGTTAGTTGGTCTGTTGTCTTCCTTGTACTAACCTCCTTATATTCTATGCCATGACTTTTGTAGTAAATGGAGACAATGCGATGCAGAAGTCAAATGCAACCAGAAACATGATGCCATTAGTTTTATATACATAGTTAAATTTGTACCTCTCCTCCACCGCTTATTCTGGGTAAATTGCTGAAATTATGTTCTACCTACTCTGTCGACTTTCGTAAAGTTAGTTGTTCTCCTATCAAATCAGGGTTCCTTTATTTCTCTGTAATTGTCTTCTGCAATGTTGTTTGTCTTCTACTTATTTTTAATTTGGTCCAAGTTTCAAATCTCTCAGAATTTAGATAATGATAGGGTGGACTTGCTTCTGCCATTCGAACGATATAATGTCCTTTATTTCGTACTACTTCCTTTCTGACTCCTTCCAAAAGTGAAGATTTGAATAAGAGTTATTAAGTACATAAATCAATCAAACCTTCTTGAGTTAAGGCTTTCCCTGACATTTCCCTACTGTGTAACCCTTCTTCTTTAGCAAATTATAGTTACTAAAATTTCCACTTTCCTCTACGCTTTGGATGAATGAAGTTGAGTTTGTCGGAAGTGAAGTCTAACTGTCACTGCCCTTTTTGTCTTCCTCTTCCCATGCCTCTTCACTTGTCTTAAGAGTTGAAATAATTCTTTTCTCATTCTCTTTTTGGGTTATAATAGATAATATGGGATTGTTAAGTGCTGATTGCATTGTCCATGATAAGAAATGAAAACTAATGTGGGTAGGATTGAGGAAGCTAAGGATTGGATAAAACCATGGGCTCTTCTTTTCAACCTTCATGTGTTTGCAATTAATATGGTCTAAACTAAGTTTATATAGGTGGTGGTTCATTGGAAGTTATAAATGTAAAACTGAAAAATTATAAACATTCTAAAATAATATGGCCCATTTTCAAATCTTTAGCAAAATTTATAGAGAAGTTAATAGAGAAGAAAACTTCATAGTCAATTATGTCATTGATCATAAGGATGTTTGCATTACACATGTTAGGCTAATGTTTGGGATGTATTTGGAGATGAGTTTGAACTTTAAACATCTCTCTAAGCAAGATCATGAAGGTATGTTGATGTGAATTACTATTATTGTTAATCATATGAGTAATTCGATTGCAAGTGAAGGTAATCATTTATTCATTTTATAACCTTCATGAAACAAAAGTATACTAAAAAATAATTGCAATGAGATATGAAGTACTAAGGAATGTTGAGTCATTGATGAGAAAGGCATGAGTGATGAGATACTTATGGATGGTAATGTGTTAAGCAAACAATCATCTTCCTCTTAGAATCCTTAACATTTTTTTAGATTGCTAATGGATACTAGTATTTGTCTAATCTCAAAATCAAAATGATGGCAAATAGTTTTTTGTGAGGAATTTCAAATCCCCCCTTAAAGGATCTATAAGGCAAAGTGGGGATAGTGATACACACAATACAATGAGTTTCAAGTGAATATTATTTGAATTTTAAATCACAATGTAAGGATTTTGGATGTGACTTTGATGTTTAGAGGTTTTCTTCTTGAATTTGGAGATGGAAGAAACCATCCAAATGTTGGATTCAAGTTTAATTAAAAAGTATTTGTTTGGAGGTTTGGATCTTGTGCTATTTGATGTAGTCCTAGAAGATAGTTTTCTATCATATATAAAAACTTAATGAATGAAGGAATGGTGGTAGGGCCATGGATTCCATTCATTATCACTGCCAAAGAAAAACAATGAAATTAGTGTTAGAAATAGAAGGTAAGTAAGGTGGTTAACTTCTTGAAATAGGTGAGAAAAAACATGGTGGAAAGGGAAGTGAGTTTATATTTTTCTTTGCAAAAGGAGTCTTGCAAAGGAATATTGATCAATGAAGGATACTTTAATTTGATGTTTGTAATCCACTTTTGATAAAGTAAATATACTATAGCATTGAACCCTTTTGTTTTTAATAACTCTATTAGGATATAAAAGTTGGTATATCGTAAACCCCTTGAACAATGCTTGAATGAGTTGTGCCTTCTCTTTTAAAATAAAACATTTTTATATTTTTTTCATTTTTATATAAATATGAGTGGTCTCCAAGACCATAATTTATTAACAAAAAATTAAAAAATGATTTTCAATGTACTAATTACTCCTTACATCTTTGTTGTGTTTACTACAAACATTTATATAAACCATATAATTAGTAAGTGCAAGAAGTTGAATCCACTCTTGGTCAAAAGTGGAAGCATTTTTTAGAAAACTCAATGTTTGTCATAATCGGGGTGAGAATTTGAAGTAGTTACATATAGAATATTAACATGGTATAAAAATATGAAAGGTAGGATTTTGTTCTTGGTTTTCAAATGTTTAATTGATTTTAATACTTAGACAATAAAGTTACTTTAGTATAGGATGTACAAAAGTGATATTTTTCAATTGTATTTTGGCTCAAAACATGTATGTGTAGGACCAAAAAGTAGTAGATGAAAGTATTTTTAAAAATCTTTTTGTAGAAAGATTAATAAGCTGTAGAAATTTGGTTATTTTTAATAAATATTTTTTAATTGGGATTAAAGTATTTGTTTTAAAACCCTCATGTATGGCCAACATAATTTGACCTAAAATAATTTAACATAATATACTTCATCATCTATAGAATGATGTTTAGATTGGTTAGACATAAAAAGAATCTTAAAATCAAAAGTTTTTCAAGAATAGTAATTAATATATGTCATGCCAAGTTTATGAGGCTTTTTGTTTAAAAAATAATTAACAAATTGAAAAATTGTTTAACACTCAAAAAAATTAAATATTTGAAAACTAGATAGTGTCATTTATAATGAGTTTTAATTTCATCCAAAATTTCTATTAAAGAACCATTAACCAAAATTCCATAGTCACTTTTTACTCTTGTTGGTGCCATGTTATTTTATTTATAGGCCCAAGGCTTAGGGTTGGGTTTCTAAATCTATTCTAGCCTTAAACCAAAACAAAGGTGCAAGTATAATTTTTTTAATTTCATAGAATGTGTAATTGCTATAAAATGTGTACACTTTCCATACATGTTCTAAAATACATGTATGCATTTAGAAATGGGTATCCATTCCTTTTTAGAATGTGTAGACATCTATAAATGAGTACACATCTCTAAAATAGTCAGTGATGAATTTCTAAAATGTGCACACATTCCTAAGTGTGTATTCATTTATAATGGGTACTGATGGCACCCACCCTTGTTGTAGGTTCCCAAAGCCTAACCAAATTTAATCCAACATGTGGAGAAGGGTGGTTGTGTTGCTAAAAATCCCACACAACCTTTGTAGAGGCTTGAAAATGCATGCTATAGGGAAATATTTTGATATAGGAACAAGGAACTATACTACAAATACAAAAACCCATTTCTATAGGAACCAAATTCTATGTTATACAAACCTAAATCCTATGCTACATGGTATTGACAACGCAAAACCAATAAGAGAAAACCCAAATTCTTACACACAAAATAATAATCAAATTCCAAATAAAAAACACTCAAAATTTGGGGTTCATCCCATAGTGCGATGGTTTTAAGTGGTGGTGTTGTTGTGGCCACCAAGGTTCAAGTATCCACTGGGCTATTGTGATAGAAGACACTATGCCTTCGCTGATCCAATATGATTGCATGCTTGACTTGCAATATTGAGCTTGTTGATGGTGTTCATGCCATTTGCTAGGAATTCATGCTTGAGGCCCATTTCATCACTGGGCTGGTGTACTCGTGAGCTTTGTGCCTCTACTAGGCTACCATGCTTGTGGGAGTAGAGTGTTACTTATGTTCATGCTAGGGAGGAGGTCCCCTATTTGTGGCCTTCATTTTAGTTTGGGCCAAGCTAAAATCTTGAATTTAACTGATAAAAAAAGCTTAAAATTTACCATTCACAAGAAAAATACACATTCTAAGAAAGAACACAGTTTTAAATAGTAATTTTTTATTATTTAACTCTGAATAATAGTCCTTTACATATATTTACTTTCTTTAAGACAATTGGACCAAAATAAGACTCCCCTATTTTTCCTTTCTTGTTGTTTGTCTACCACATGCACCTCTGTTCCTTCTTGTCTTTTCTTCCCTATATTTTTTTTGCTTTCCCCCTTATTGTTTCTCTCTTCTTCTTCTCTTAGAATCTCTCCAAAATTTGAAACTTTCTATAAAATGCCATCTAAATGGATGTAGTGCTCAAAATTCTATCATAATTGCACAACTCCTTCTTGTGTTCAAATAAATCAAATTATTTTAAATCATAAAAACTCATAAACAATGGTGAGTAAAAAAGAAAGCACCAAATAATAATAAGAAAAAGATTCCCCTACATCAAACTACTAGGGTACAAAAATTTGTGAGCCCTTGCTCACTACCTAAAACTATTTCTATAGGTCAAAATTTTGATGCTACAAGTTACAAATCAATTGCTATAGGAATAATATTATTTTGTAGGTTAAAAAGTTCTCTATTACTACTGGTTGCATTAGAATGACTCAACCTCTACTGAGATTAACCAAGTGGCATCCTCCACTGGTATGTTCTTCTATTTCACCAAATATTCATTGTATTATTTTCCCCTAGTCTTCCTAAGCACTATAGAGTCTAGAATGTATTTGATCTCCTCATGTTCTCTTTTGAGTAGTTATTCCATCCATTTTCTAGTGGTGTTTCCTTTTTCTCTTGTTGTTGTGATGTCTCTCCCTCATAGCAAGTGTATAAATCACAAAAATTAAAAATTAGACTTATATCTAAGCTTGTAAGTAGTTCAAACTCATATGATTGGTGAAATATTTTTGATAATTTTACACAGTTCAATCTTATTTCACTTGAGCTTGCTGTAGGTATGAAAAGTGGAAATATTTTATTTTATAGATATGCAAGTACCATATCTCCCACTTCAAAATTATTTTCTCTCCTTTTTGAGCTTG